>JANJYP010118209.1:0-15487 GCA_024605115.1 Rastrelliger brachysoma | reverse complement strand
GGAAATGGTATTTAAAATCATAAGATGAAAACAAAAGAAAAATCTTATTCTAATAGCCCAAAAGTTGTAATCTGTAAATGTACCACCAGAGTGCGCTCTGCGCTAAGACAATAATTTTAAATAGACCCCCCCCCCCCCCACACACACACACATGTTCACTTATCCGTGTGCTTTAAATGACCTAATCATATTTAAACTCTTGAAATTGTGAATAACCATGCGAAAACATTGTCACATTGCCTCATCGTGGGAAGGAAAACAATATCCTGGGGTGCTGGTGTGACCTTACAGCCAACAACAATGCAGTATTTGTTCATCTCATGATGCCAAACTGTTAAAAGTTATTAATGCATTTTGTGATGCTTTTCTATCCAAATATTGGTCAGCTTGTATTGTGCAAATTAATTCAATATTGTGTAGCCTAGTTACTTTTTACACTTCATTACAAAAACTATTAATTTAAAACTCCTGTGTGGGGAGCCATGCCAGTTGAAGTTTTACTCTGATGGTCACTTCAGTCCATCTTTGAGGGTTTATCTGTGGGATGTGAACATGACAAATAAGAAGGCGGGTAAGTCTTGCAGCAGAAAATGTCTGTCTGTGGTTGACCGACGTTTATCAACAGGAATGTGTCTGCTCCGGCGCCTTCCCCTACTTTGTGATGATTGGCCAGTGCCATACGACCGGCTTTGCCCGGTTTGATCCAGTTGGCTTTCCGTAGCTCGTAGAAGACAAAAACACAGCAACCGGTTTTTCAACTTGATGTGCGACATATCATAGTAAATGCAGAAATGTTCCTATTTGATACTCAGGTTTGATGGGATTTATCCTCCTTATAAGGTTAAGGTGCGCACCTGCAGAGCGAGGAGAGAGAAAGAGAACAAGAGAAATGTGCCTCTGGTCATTTCGCTCCATCACTACATGGATTTATTTTCCCTCAACTCAGCCGACTCACAGTAGTCAATTCTTCAGTTAATTATAAAATAAACTCTCCGCAGTTTGTAAAGATGACGTAAAACAGAGGAAAATGTGGGCAGTGTCTTTGTTTTGTGACGACCTTCTTTCATTTCCTGCCACTTCGGCATAGATACACCACCGTCGGTGTTCGCCAAACCATCCTCCCACCGTCTGGTCTGAACCGGTTCGGAAAGTGCGCAGTCTCGTGCGCACTGCAGACTCCAAGCACAGATTCACGCGACGCGTCGCGCGCACTATCCGGGCTCGGTCACTATGCCGTTTAGACGTTCGTCATTGGTTGGCAGGCCGGCGACCCACCCACACCTTCCGCGTGCTGTTTGGACAATGAAACAGTTTACGAGTTGCGATTGGTTAATGTCCGTCCATACCCTTTATTTTGGGGCTGGTGTATGCCCAGTCATGCCTGCCCGTGTGTGCAGAGTTATTCATGCCCCTCGCTGGAGTGCGCGCACAGTTGCNGAGTTGCGATTGGTTAATGTCCGTCCATACCCTTTATTTTGGAGCTGGTGTATGCCCAGTCATGCCTGCCCGTGTGTGCAGAGTTATTCATGCCCCTCGCTGGAGTGCGCGCACAGTTGGAGCAGGCTCTCTGCCATTTGCTACAGTTTATTTTGAAAGAAATATAACTGTTTTAAAACATTTGTTGCCTTCACTAATGATGATATCTCATCTTTGGTCCACAGTTTATGAATGCTTAGAACCAACCAAGTTTTATTGGATTCACTAGAACTAACATTTCAGTGCATATAGTTTATTTGTGCTTCAAGATTCTTTTGTCATTTCTCAGTACTCCCATACACTGAAATGAAATTCTGTTTCTCCCAGACCAAAAAGGAAAAAAATAAACAGACATCTCCTCCAAAATATAAGATTTATTAATACATACTCAGCAACTACAGTAAGCATGTTTTTCAGGCGTAGGAGGAGGTAGACACCTCCACAAAGCAACCTTTTCCATATGTTATATAAAGCATGTTTTGGAAAACAGTGCCCGTGTCTGTGTCTGCAGTGCTTGTGTCTGTGTCTGCAGTGCTTGTAGTTTTAATAATCAATAGGTTGCACTTAAGAATCAATCAAGAACCATTACTATATTAACAGAATTATGTGCTGTGTTAACAGAATACATCAGTATGTATTGCTATATTGGTATAAGTAATCATTTTACATGGTATGCTGACACATACATTGCTATATTTAACCTTTTACCAAGTACCACATTTTCATATACAAACGTGTTACAATAATGTATCCAAAATAAAGTTATAGTCTTCAATTCCTTTGATTATAGTCATAACCCTGGTGTCTTTTAAAAAGTAACACATTAAATGTTACAACCAAGAATTCATAAAGTGATCCTGAAAATGATAGTAACAGGTGGGTCAGTGTTGCTTAACAGGTTGAAGGAGTTATAGGATAATAGGCTAATATTACTGCATAAATCAAGAATAATGACAATTAACATTAAACATCAATGCGTATTTGTGACAGCAGATAGTTTTGTGTTTTGTTTTTTAATTACAGCAGATATATTGTTTTGTGTGTTTTGTTTCCTTGTTATGCCATTTCCTGTCCTAACACTAAAGCTGCACTGGGTGGATCCTCTCACTGGAAGCTACTGCTCAGTGCCTAGGAGTCCTGCCTGGCTGCATCCGGACTGTGTTGATTTTGGCGAGCAGGCTTAACTCCTCATACAATACGGCCTCGACTGTTCGCGGGCACGCGGAGAAGTAGAGTTGTAAACGAAACGCGCGCGGGTGAGCTACAGAAAAAAAAAAACAGCGTGCACTTTTCAGCACCAATCCCTCCTGAACAGCAGCCAAACGGAGCGTTTTAGGTTTGTTTAGTTTATTGTAACAAACCGACGACTTTGCGGTTTGCAACGCCGTGCCGCTGCTGCGCTCACGGGAAGCTTTTATTGATAGTGTGGAAGTGGAAGAGATAACGGTGCTTCTGCTTGCGCTTTGTTTCGCTTTAGTGAGATAAGTTTCTAGGGTTAAAAACACCAGTATTTTCGGCTGGCTTGTGTGGAATTGGCGCGGTCTAAACTCAACTAAGTTAGCTCCGTCCCAGGAGGACTAAATGGCTGCAAATGAAGGAAAACAAAGGTGATAAAGAAGAGTATTCATCATAGCCGGTTCGACCCAGACAGCGGTTTGTCGGTGGTCTTGTTTTTAGCCACATCACAGCCTGCTCGCACCGTTACCCGCCGAGGTCTCCATTGTGTGAGCATCTCTGTGCTATTCCCCCCACTGCTGCCCGACACCTGCCGTAGCTACAACGGTGTTATCAGCTTGATTTCCCCCCTTTTTTTCTTCAACTTTTTTTGAATCCTCGCAACCCAAAATGTGCTCTCGGATCTGGTTCGTGACCGACCGGCGCATCAGCCAGGAGTACCCACAAGTTCAGATCCTCCGGGCACTGAAGGAGCGCTGCGCCGACGAAGATGTTGAATTCCGCTCTCTTCTCATGGATCAAATCGTGCTTACGATCAGCGAGGGACAATTAGGCAAGTATTACCTAGTACATAAAAGCAGTCAATGCCTGGTCGTAACCTGTGCAATTTAATGGGGCAGCGTAACTCGGTTTATTTAAGATCAGCGGTGCGCAATGCTAAGCGCTAACAGTTATTGTTTAGGGGCTCCATGTGCTGTGAAGCGAGGAGAGGGCCAGTGTAAGCACCGCTGTGACCGCCTAACCCAGTTTCTAGCTAGACTGCCGCTACACTGACACTGAAGGAAACAAGGTTGCTTGATTCAAATGCTGCTGAACACGCTGCAGTCCCAGCAATGCAGCAGATGATAAGATTAAGATTACATTATAGAAATCCATTAATCAGATTATTGGGGGTATTTCTTAGTCAAATCAAACAGAGATTATGCAAATTGACCGCACATTTCGTAGGTGTGAAGTTAAAGTAAGTTTTATGCTGTTCTTTTCACCTGTCCTTATAAGAGGGAATTTTCATGTAGGAAAATATCAGTTTTCCTTTTTAAATAGCCAAGAATGAGTATGCACATGTATCACGCCAGGATTGCCCCTGAACGATAAGGATGAAGCCTATATGTAACTACCCCCTCGAGTAATGGATTAAAATCGATTGAATAGTCTAACAAGGAGCCAAAACAAGTATTAAGGTTAAATGTAAGTAAAAACAATAGGCAAAGCAAATTTAGCATCTGTCAAACCACATTTAAGATACGTTTTTGTTGGTGCCTTCTTAATTAATGAAACCAATTAATGTTATCAGCTATTTATATTTCAGGTTTTATGTCTATATTACCTGTGCTATACTACTACATTGTGTTAGGATGACAGATCTTCCATCAGTCTCTTTGTAATTTTGGTACAGTTTGTCCTACCATGTTGTTATGAAGTGAGACTATGTCACAAGATTGATTCAGGAGGACTTGTTACCATCACTCTTAACAGCAGGAACTCTCAACAAACAGACTTGCATGGAATTTCTCAGGGTGGTGTGTGAAGTGGGGCTGTGTCACCAAATGAGAGGTGTGTAAAGTCTCAATTAACACATAAATGGTGTAGGCTGGCTTTGGCAGAGGCTGAATAGTTTGGAGAAGATGTGGGCAGTATATGGGTAATATTGCTCAGACTGCATACTGTTGCATGGGGTCTACGCTGTACAGCTCCATCATGGCAAGACTATATACTCAATGTGGACTTTTAAATACCAACAATGGATTTTTAATTATTAATGATGGTGCATTTCATAAGCCAGAGTTGAGTGCCCGCCACAATAATGTGAACATGAGTTAATATTGATTTAAACAGAATACCTACCTTTATGAATGTTACTTAATGTAGAATGCTCTCATCACCAAACAATTAAATCTACATTAGCCTAGTCTATGTACAGTACAGGATGCTTAACACATATATCTGATGAGAATATTTAACAGCACAAACAGGTAGGCAGATGGCTGTCTAGACCTTTAGTTAAGGAAGATACTCACAACTAGAGCAGGACAGTTAGCATGACCTAATCCATGCCAGCCACAAATCTACATACAGTAAAGGTCTTCTGAGTCTTGGATCACCGTCACAGATTAACAGCCAGTGCAAAGATAGCTGGAGATTTGCACACACATTAAGCCGTAGAGGACCTACTCTGTGATTGGGGTCTTGATGTACATATTGGCCCCTCACACCTAGCATTACATGCATCTTGTATCTACTCTTCCCTTGCAAAATCTAGACAGCAATTTGTCAGCAATTTTTTAATCCAAGTAAAGTTGCATTCTCCTCAGGCAATCCGTGATCCTTGATATGTTAGGACAATTTAAGATAACCCTCAGAAAATGGAGCTACATATGCAGTGATTGAGACAATGAATGTCTTAAGTAGGATTTCACCATATGTTAATGTAAACAAAAGTGCCCTTTTGGTCACTGACCACCTCCATAAGTGGAGTTACTCCCTACTGTCTGCTTTATCTTGAATGCAGTACCATTTGAGCTACATGAGTATGAATTTGATATTTATGTGTTTGTTAATACTAATTTTTTAACATGCCATTTCAGAAAGTGATCTAAAAAACAACAAAGATTAGAGGATGTCAGGAAACATATGTCCCAAAGTGGATACATGGTGTTTTGAAGAAAAAAAAAATCTTATGGGAATCGGATATAAAAAGGGATTTTTCTTAGTACTACTGATCCTCACTTGTAGCTGATGGCATTTTAACAACCATCCCTGCATAAAGTTCATACGTGGAATCTGCTTTGAGACAAGTCGCAAAGCAATCGCAAACCTAAAACTGATAAGAAATTTACAGCTTGCTACTTCAAAGGCTTCTCATTTTCAGGTCACATTTGTGAGCCCTCAAGTTAGGTTGAGGTTCAAGTTTTAAACTGAAGTTAATGGGTTCAATGTGTCCCCAGGAGGGCACATGGATATGCACATGTCCGCACACTATTATGTTTGGATGACCAATGATGGTCCCTCACATAAAGGAGCCAAACCCAGCATTCAGCAAAGCTAGAGGCATTTCACATCCCATGATTTGTGCTCGGGCACATTTAAAGAGAGGGCTGGATATGAATCAATGATAAATGCAACACCCCTATGTCATTAAACGAGGCTGGAACATTAGCATCAACACATAACACATGAGGTTGAGTAACTGTAGCTTAACATTAATCCTTGCCTGAGTGTTTATGAAACACATGGTTGTGTTTTATAAGCAATGATGTTATGGGATGATTAACAATATAGTATAGCTGTTAAGATGATGTAGGCTACATCCATTGTCTGCTGTCCTACAGGCAGTTAAAAAAAGCAAAGCTAATTCACACAATGAATATTGGAAATTAAATTTTTGGGGTTTTTAAAAAAATATCATTAAGATACATATTAAAGCTACATTAGCCTATGTAATTGTTTTTATTTGTAGTTGAAATTAAAATATGTAAACATATGCCTTCTGTTGAGGCTCCAAGCTGTTGATTTGGCTTACAGAGTCCTGTACACTTAAGACTTAGCTAAGGCCAGAAGGTTGTATGATGTCAGCAGTAATGTTGGTTGACATTTATAGAGTTTGCATTTTGGGAGCGCTACTAGCTAAATGCTAATTGTATCAGTATTCCTGGCAGGATATGACAGTTTATCAGACCAATAGAAGAGCAGCAGAGAGAACCTCTGAACATTTGTGATGAACAAACTCAGAAAAACTAAGCAGCGCCAAAGAAGAATTAGAAACCCACATCAAAAGACAAGCTGTCTAGCAACATCAACATCTCTTTGAATTTCGCATTGTAGGTCTTAACTCAATAGAGTGGTTAACTCTTAGTTTCATGCCAGTGCTAGCTTTATATTCTGAACTTATATTATAGCTAAAAAAAGAAAGAAATAGTGGACAAATTATATCCACCAGACTCAGAGTAATATCGCTCACTCAAGCACTACCTAGGTATTGTTGTGAAGTTCTTCATCACAAATAACTATTTTGTTTTATTAAGACTTTTATTAAGGCTTAGCAAATAGTGTGTGTGTGCCTAGCAGGTTTTCACATGCAGCAGTGATGAACAATTATATTTTCATTTTATTGGTGTTTGCAAAGAGACTTCCAGTACTTGCTCTTCCCCTTGATAGATAAGAAGCCTCCACAAAAACATATAGCAGCATAATGGCAGTATTTATTATTTCATGTACTCATTAAACACATGGTGTCACACCTCAGTGTCACACATGGCATTAAGCAATATTATGAACTTGTGTTAACCAGACAGACATCTTATATTACTGACAGTGTTATCAACTGACACATCCTGAAAGGTGATTGGTTGCTTATGTTGTAATGGAAACATTGAGAGTCATATCAAATCTGTTGTGAATATGAAGCTTTTTCCTTTTTACATATGACCAAATAAAAAAGCATTTGTTGAATTTCAGTGACCAAAAAGCAATGTGTACTCTAGTTTCATGATTAACCATTATTATCAGACACTTTGACAGATAATTGGGTATCATGTAGATAGTTTAGATACAGAGAAAACATCAGTTTGAACAACACTGATGGTTGGTGGAGCTAAAATACAGTGGTGGAAAAACATTTTTGGACACCCCATTATTGAAGTAATTAATATTATTTTGTGATTTGAATGAATCAGTACAGTGTATTGTGCATGGTAAATTGAAGGCTGTCCAAACAAACTGACGTTTACTGCATTAAACTGCATGTTGCCTTAAAAATGTCTGAAAAATATTCATAAACATGTTTGCTACTTTTAGAAAATTATCAATTTAGGTAGTAAAATTTAGTGTCATCATATTACAGCATCATCATATGACTATGCATTCATCTAAAACAATAGTAAATAGTAATACTGAAAGACCTCCCAGTCCTTAACTGTAAAAGATGGCCGCACCATTTACAGAGAGTGTGGGTTGAGTTTGACCTGTTTAATCTGAGAATTCCTTTGTGGCTTTTAAATGTTTTGAACTGAACATAGTTTATATGCTTTTCAGGAATATTTCTGGCATTTTTCTTTGCATTGTCATAATTATTGTCTTGCCTGCCTCAGTCAGTGCACAATACTGTAAATATCTGAGCAGAGAGCAGACAGAGTGGGAAATAAACAGTAGCAGTCAGCTAAGTGTGGTTATAATTATCCACTTATAAAATTTGCCACTCAAGCAGCCACATAATGTGTCTGACTTAGGTCTGTTTGATCTTCACAGGACCCTGTAGAGACAATGCTTTGTTCAACTAAATGTGTGAATTCATGTATGGTTGATTGACAAATAAACCCAAATTTAATGTGTTTTACAATGGTTTATGTGATAACAATCTTGAATAACCTTGGATTGTCCAAAAGGTACAGAGTGTGGAACCCTAATTAGGACAGCTCATAGTCAGGGGATTGCTTACTTGTAATTCTGGTGCCAAGAGATGTGCAGGTTTTCATGGCATGTGTTGATGAACAAAAGACTTTTAGGCATGTAGGCCTTTACTGTAGGCCTCACAGCAGGCCTACAACATGTTTTTGTCCAATGGGTTACTGATGACAGGTATGCAAGTTGACCATTGAAGACACTGATAGCCCAAATGGGACCAGAGGAAACAATAGGGAAACCTATTACTCCATCCATCTAATTCAGACAGGATGCCCAGAACCAGACCGAGACTGCATTCAGAGCTTGCAGAACCCACCAGCCAAACATTGGCACAGCGTTTGCCTGCGTTGCCTGCTTTGTGACGTTGCAACGGTATGCATAGAATGCCTGTTATCCTTGTTAGCTTTGTCAACCAGATTGAAAATGGGACCCACATATACAGTCCATTGAACCATGAAAACATTATGGTTTGTCACAGAGGTTAAAAAAAATCCATCAACTGTAACTATAAAAAGGTCATACCACACTAAATTTACACACTGCCACACAAAAACCTATGTTGCCTTCGCTCTACACCAAAGTGGCCAGCAGGGTTTCTGAATGTAATTGCAGTGGTCACATGATGAACAGTGCAGAGCACACGAACACGAATGAATAGGACTGATTCATCTGGCTGCCTCACTGGTCTCCGTTTGGTTCCCCTGGAGATGGAGACAAGGACAGCTAACAGTGAATACTGTCTGTCAAAAACCATGAGACTAGCTCCCCCGACACTTCCCACTATAACACCAGTCACAGTGCTCTTAGTGGCTGCACAATCAGAGCTGTGTGTCAAAGTGTTAAATAGGGCTGGAGAGACAGTGAATCTGCCTGTTTTTGTATTGAGATTAGAACGAGGAGGAGGAGAAAAAGGAGTGGCTTCATACTCCTTTTTTCATGCACCTCTATTTTCTCCTCCTCCTCATTGTGGCTTCCATGTTAAGGCTATAGCACATCCTTGACCTTTTCTGCCTGCTGCCTTTGTCTTATTCCTCAGTCTTACTGTATCTACACAAAATGACCCCAAACTGTTGTAATCCCACCCATAGTGTGTGTCTAATCTACACTGTGCAGACTTGATGCACAGTGCATCTGTCGGCACACTCAGTCTGGCACACCAATAGCTGTCTTTTGGTGTTTCTCTACTGCAAACATCAAGCTTCTCCTGACCTCTGATGATCCCAGCCAGTGGCGCTGTCACTATTGTGAGCCAGTAAGAGGGCTGAAATTCAGGTCATGGTTGAGGTGAAGAGCCATTCTAGCAACAAATCTCTCCTCCCCTCTCTCTTCAGCATATCATGTGTGTGCATTAGCCACACACACACAGGTTTTGACATCATCCAATCTGTTCCTCCTGATGAGCTGTTGGGTCACATTGCCTGCTTAAAAATCTCCCGGTCTGTCACTGTTTCCTCTTCTCATCCAAGGTGAAAAAGTAGCACCAGTCACCAGTAAAACGCTGCCAAATCTTTGGCCATGGCTGGCAAATTTGCCATCTGTGTTTGGCAGCGACCAAGCCAGTATTCTGGCATTTCAAAATCTTATTCTGTGATGCAAATGTTGGCTAGTAAATGTGTCACTTCTTAGCCTTTTAGAATAAAAAGTTGGCTTATATTGTGTCATACCAGCTGCATTGCTACATCTCTGTGAAGTGTTTCCTGTTCTCCATGGTTTATACATGCTGTGATCAATTGAAATGGCTGGTCACTGACCTATTCAGATGTGTTCACTTAGCCTATTGTCTTTACATAGTCTGAATTTGCATACAATTGGTGTCAGGCTGAGACATTGAAAACCATTGTCAATTTGATTTTCAATGAAAACAAAACACCACTGGATTAAATTTGATTTGACCATTTCACTTAGGGTAAGGCTGATTAGATTGTGTTAAAACTATGCTGAAAATACCTATGACCTAAACCAGTGTAGGCTTTATCTGTGATGTGTTCATGTGTGATTAGTTTCAAGATGCACCCTTGGGGTTTCTCTCCCTACCCCACTGCCCTACATTGCCAGTGCCAGCATGTATACAAGGATACCTCTTCTCATTCAAAGAGGAAGAGAGTTTTGGCCCGTTACACAGAGGAGCTGGCAGCACACCAGGGTAGTATATGGATATGGGCAGCATGTAAATAATCATATCAGCAGTCAGGGCAGACTCCAAACTCTTGGCTTACCACAACCAGCCTTGGAGCTGGCTGCCTCTTTCTGCTCCTGTAGAAATGCCAGCTTGCAGTCAGAGCTGTGTGGTGATGACTGGAGCAGTGTCCATAAACAGTCTCCGTCAGCAAAGTCAACTTTTCCACCAGCAGTTGATGGACTCAAAAACTCTCCAGCTGCTTTCAGTGTTTCCAGCTACTGTATATTTAACATGTAAAGAGAGCTACACTTTAAATAATGACTTGTCACTTTAATGTGGCTTTACAAAATTATTTGAAGAGTAAACTCTGTTTAATGGCTCAGAATTGGACTGGAAATTATTTTAGTTTATATTATAAACTATAAACTGTATGCCACAAAATATAGGATTTTTGTCTAATCTGTCCTTTTCTACCATCTTCTCCTATCACCCCTCCTTTCATTCTGCCCATCATCATCTCACCCTGCAGGTCTGCGGGTGGAGCAGGAATTGGTGACATCTTATCCACAGGTGGTGGTGGTACGTGTGCCTACACCCTGGGTGCAGTCAGATAGTGACATCACTGTGTTGCGCCACCTGGAGAAGATGGGCTGCCGGCTGATCAACCGGCCTCAGGCCATACTCAACTGTGTCAACAAGTTTTGGACCTTTCAAGAGCTGGCGGGCCATGGGGTGCCTCTTCCTAACACCTTCTCCTACGGTAAATCAATACTTGACATTTACCTGCTTCACAGTATTGATGTGTTGTGGTAGCACTCTGTTGGTGTAACTAAGAAGTCTGAAGTAGTGTGCCTTTCCATGACTGTAAACAGTACGTCAGCTGAATATCTGATACATCAGTAAAGCAGCATTAAGTTAGACGACGCTTGCTTGCTGATTGTGTATACTACACCTACTGCAAGAGTTCTGTGAAGACTACACAACACAAACACAAAAATTCTCTAAGCAGACTACATAAAAGAAGTGTTTCACACAAATGTGCAAACAAATCAACACAGACATCCTGGCTCTAATAGAGGTGACCCTCACAACACCCACTGAGAAAGCTCTTTTAAGTCCCACAGACCCTGTCAGCTTCAAAAAGTAACTTAATCAGTTTCTTTGTGATTGTTTCCATGTTTATAACTGAATGGAACATTTTTGCTGCTACAGTCAGTGTTTAAGATTTTAGTAAAATTAAGTTAAACTGACTCAACACAAACTATACAAGACTGTAAGGAAACAAAATAGATGTAAATGTTAAATTTGAGTTAGCAAATAATCTATAATGAAAATGAATAGTAGTTGAAATGTGCATGTTTTTGTGACATTTCAATCATATTAGTTACACCACAGGTTTTAGTCCACATGCGCCTGTATAACAGATTAGTCAGCCAGCACTATTACTGCGGTTACTGCAATTAGCACAACAGAGAGAAAATCCTATTTACATACACAGTCAAATCCTCATAGTTATCCAGTAAAGCATTGATTCTTCAACAATTTCTTCAAAGGTTTTATCATATTCTGTTCATAAAGGAAGGATATGTTGGGATATAGCATACGGCTATTTTTATTTGTCGTAGCTGGTTGATTTTGTAAGAAAAAACAAAGGCTGATGACCAACAACACATTTTTTTCTGTTTTCCAAAAAGTCCACAGTGCTGTTATGTTTGTGTGAGTAGAAAGAGAAGGATACAGACAGAGAGAGAGAAAGAAAGAGGAGGGGGGTGTTTGGCCTACATTCCGTTTGTCTCTCTGCACAGTAGGCCAGGCGATGCATGCAGAGCGACTAGAGAGCTTATGTAACACCCCCCAACCCGCCAATGCCCCACCCTATGCCACCTCATGACTTTTCAAAATAAAAGACACCATTGCCTCCTGCTCTCCACCTCCGCAGCACTGTTGGACCTACATTTGGAGCCTGCTCTGGGTCTCTCTCTCCTCCTCTGTCTCCCGCCCCCACCTCCTTCTCACTTAAACCATAGGTGAATCAGTGCGTCTGGAAAAAGCCATGTGACAGGGTAGTTCAACATCTGCTCTCTTGACTGAATGCCTGACAGGCAAACAGAGACAGGGAGAAAAGATGAGATGGATTATTAATATTAACACCTTCATTCTTCAGTATTTTCTACGCATTTTTTCAGTCATCTCTTGAGTGAAAGCAGAGAAAGCTGCAGCACATCCGTTGCTGTAAGCCGCCGCCATGAATCAATGTCAGATATGGTCAGCTGCTTCACATTAGTGCACCCTTCAGTGCCTGCTCAGTTCCAATTTCATGAATCTAGCAGCAAAATAAGTATAAGCACAGGTCAACACTACTACAGCTTCACTGTTTGGAGTCATTTCTGTTGCTATGGGAACATCCCCCACTCCCCACTCTGCTCAGTCAGCTGCAATGTGTTAACCATGCTATCAAAACAAGGGCAATTTTTGTTAACATTTTACACTTTTTTTGTTGGTACGTGTGTGTATGTGTTTTTGTGCATGGGCATTTCCCAGGAGGGCACGACAACTTCCGCAAGATGATTGATGAAGCAGAGCCGCTGGGCTACCCGGTGGTAGTGAAGAACGCACGTGGCCACAGGGGTAAGCCAATCAGTCTATTTCTTATTGTCACCTGCTCTGGTCACTACATCACACCTCAAAAATGTGCACACTGCAGGCCCCAAATGGCAGCTCAGTTCACTATTACATGAAATTCGTTAACAGAGTGTTAAATGATTAGGACTGTGGTGCTGCAACAAACACAAAACAGAAGCTTATCATTCTTGCATTATGGCTGCTAGGCTTTTGTTCTAATTTTACAAATTGATGCTAGTTTCTTCATTTTGCCTGAATTCACAGTGGGGAAGTTTGAGCCTTCCTTGTCATGAATGTTTTGGATACATAGAGATTAGTCCCAGTGTCTGCTGACCCATTAGAGCTTTCCTATTCATAGTTATCGACACTTGAATGGCTCTGCCATTGTGTGAAGGGATAACAATGGGCCCTGGCGAGCCCAGGCTGCCTTCATAGCACATTATTAGGGAAAGCAGCCATTGGTCAACCACTAATTCAGCCCGTTTTATGGAGGTCAGTGTCTTGAGAGTTGCTTCCTCCCCTCTGTGGTTGACCGTTGACACTGGCTGAAGTCCAGCTTGTCTTCTTTCCCATGAGCAAACATAAAAGCCTGTTTCAAAAACTTAGAGGCTTTGGTATGAATAAGTCTAGATCTTGAAAATGTTAATTTATTTGTCACTCAGCTGCACATGAATTCATCCATAATTCAATGAAACATTGTCTCTTCAGGGTTCAATGCAAGTAGAGCAAAAAAACTAACATAGAATAGATATATATGTAAAAGATAAAGATGGAAAGCGTGGGTCCCTGAGTACTAAGATTTTTTAAAAGCTGTACATTAAAAAAAAGACAAATGTGTCTAAATATGTTAAGATGTGTCATATTGTTGTTATTAAACATTTTTAGGTGTACAACAGTATTTTAGTTCCACCAATGCAAACTGTTGGTCATGTGTCTTACTGAGCCATGCCACATTGACTCCCTGCTTGTCTTGTTTTTGACTTGTGAAGTGTTACATCATGCCTGCCACTGTCCATCTTCACATCCATTGCGGCTGGACAAATGGATTGTCTTGTCATCTTGTTTTGGATTATCACTTGCACACAATGTGCACGTACACATACAGCAATCACATGATTTTCCGTGGTGCTGGAACAAGGGTCAGGGGGCTTGATAAGGAGACTAAGCCAAGTAGTGCTAATTAAAAAAGGCATTTTCTAGCCTCTGTGAGAAGCAATTGTTTGGCCCCTAAGAGAAGTGCCTTATCCATTATATGAGGAACGGGAACTGACATGACACTTGGTCAGCAGAAGCAGCTACTTGTCAGTAAAACTTTGAGGAAGTTATCTAACTCTATTTAATGTGTTGCAGATATCAGAACCTGCATGCATCTTATTTTCATGTTAATGCCAACATGTTTAGTTATCCTAGCAGTTTCAAAATGGCTAATTAAAAAAACAACATATCTCTCCTTTGCTCTCGCAGGCAAGGCTGTATTCTTGGCACGGGATCAACATCACCTGACAGACTTGTGCCACTTGATCCGCCATGACACCCCATACCTATTTCAAGAGTACATCAAGGAGTCTCATGGCCGTGACGTGCGGGTGGTCCTGGTTGGCGGCCGCGTTATAGGTTCCATGCTGCGCTGCTCCACCGATGGGCGCATGCAGAGCAACTGCTCTCTGGGTAAGCGCACACTGAAAAGCTAAAGATTAGTACACTATAGACCACTATTAGACAATTTTGTCATGAGGCTACTTTTAATATACTGATTATTTTTTATATGTATTTTGATCATATGAAATCTGCCATGTGTTGAGCATTTGTTTTATGATATTTTATTTTGAACCATGTGGTTAAATAGCTTTACTGTGTTTGGAGAGCTAAAGCTGGTTACTAATTAGATAATAAAATAAGAAGATTAAGAGATGTTTTTAAACATATAAAAGTAAGATAGGCATTAATTACTAACAAAGACCTTTCAGAAAAAAATAATATCAGTGTTGTGCTGAGCTACTACTTTAGTGCCACATTTAAGCAGTCATTGGACGGCTCTAATCATTCCTACGTATGAGGACATTAATTAACAATCAGAGCATCTTTCCAAATTTTTCATCAAGTGTAACGCTCCATCTGCTGCATAAATCAGTATTTGGAAACACTGCCAGATCAACAGGCTTGTCCTCGCTCTGCCCTAGGGATGTTAAGCGACACAGCCTTCCAACTGATGTGACTGATTTTCAATGTCAGAGCATGAGCAGTTTTGGTCTAGTTGAGGCTGTAATGCACTGTGACATATTCAGGACATCAGTCGTCAGATTAATCTGCATTTACATAACAGGCCATGTTGACACTTGCACTGACTCTAGGTGGATGTAATGCGGTATTTGATTCTATGATATTGAATATTTAAAATCATGTCTCAAATAATTT
>JANJYP010118172.1:0-10038 GCA_024605115.1 Rastrelliger brachysoma | reverse complement strand
CATTTGGAAAGAAAACAGCTGGGAATACTCTGTGTGGAACATAATGGCAAAGCAGTGAAATGGCAGGACCAAATTATTTCAGAGAACCCTGTTGAAAAGTTTCTGTGGAGGGAGTCTCATCTCTTGGAAATAAATGCATAAGGTGAGCTCCTCAGAAATATACATCCGCAATTTTTCTTTGGAAGTAGTTGAAGATGCATTTACGTAACTTGTAGATTGGAGGAATGTGAATGAATGGCATGATAACCACAAATGTCTGCTCATAGCTTTTTTTGTATAAAGTCACATTCATCATAATGAAGTAAGAATCCAAACTAAAGTGGCCTTCTGGCACACTTCAGTCATCACCTTTTATCATTGTCAGCCAGGTTTAGCTCATTATCCATCAGTCTCAGCCATTCTTTGTTATCTTGGACTGCACTTTGTCACACTCATCTGTAGTTTTAGATTAACTCCACATATTAGCATATTAATGCTTAGCATGCTGACATATTTGCTTAGTGTTACCATAATGCTAGCAAGCTCTTACGGTTCCAGTCTAATTAAGTTTAGGCACAGTAAGCGGTGAACATTTTCTTATCAATGCAATAACATAATAAAATGAAATCTTCTGAATATTATGCAAAGGGTACCTGAAGTTTATGAAGAGTCTCAAAGAAGAATGTGTTTTCAAGTACAACCTAGAACTGGATATTACTTTTTAACAATAATTCTATGATAGAAGAACACTAGGAAGTGAGACAGTGGCNACATTTTCTTATCAATGCAATAACATAATAAAATGAAATCTTTTGAATATTATGCAAAGGGTACCTGAAGTTTATGAAGAGTCTCAAAGAAGAATGTGTTTTCAAGTACAACCTAGAACTGGATATTACTTTTTAACAATAATTTTATGATAGAAGAACACTAGGAAGTGAGACAGTGGTGTTGTGCTAATTGTCAGTTTTTCTTACGTATCCCTAGTACAGCATGTTACCTGTTTTCAACACTATCTTTTATTCATTTTTTAAAAAAGAAGAAATAACCTAAAAATCATTGCAAGTATTACAAGCTTATTGCAGCAACATGAAATAGTGGTAATACGGTGTCCATTGCTTCTTATTAGTACATCACTGGTTAAAACTATTCACATTTTCTTAAGTTTCAAAATCGTGCAGATGCCTTCAGGTTAAGCAATGAGACTTACAGTATGCACAAAATGAGCAGGTATTAAATAGAGCAGCACTATATATACAGATATCATTATGGCAACCATGATGTTTTATATGTACTGAAAAATGTGACTCACTATTTTACATTTTTAATGATCAGATGGTGGATATTGAAGAAATAAATGCACATAAAACAAAATATACATACAGTAATACAAAACCAAGCCTCTATATCGCACATCTGATTCTTTATCTGATAATTGCAGAGATAACTTCAAGGAATCCATTTCACTTTAGTTCCTTTGGGGAGGACAAGCTTAAACCAGTATGTTTGGTTGGCAAATCAATGATCCTGAACCACCAAGGAAAAGAATACACAGCACTATTGATTCTGAAATTCTGTGGCACCTTTCACAATCTCTACAGAGACCCTTAAGCACGTCTTACTGTGATACGAGTTAAAAAGATCTGAAGATACTGATTGCAGAACACCTCATTCAACATTTTCTTGCGGAATTTGGAGCCTTTTGATATTTATATCCTTGTTGTAATTAGCTCAACTGGTGATTCATGGCAATACATTAGAAAATTATTAATAAAGAAGGAAATGATATTAACATGAGGCATTTTGTAAAGCTATAGTGGACGATGTGTGTTTGCATGATTAACTTTTTAATTATCGTGTATATTAATATTGACACTGTCTATGTTCTTGCAATATTGGCTCCGTTTCATATGGAAGCACATCTTTCAAATCCACACAGTGGCGATATGCTTCATTTGCAGAAGTACAGTACAATCCCTCTGCTTTACAATTCCACAGAAAGAAAAATGCTAAACAAACAGTGGGTGCAGTGTATGTAGAACCTTAGGCTATTTTTATAAATAAAGTGCAATTTTAATATATTTGCCATTCTCTCTGTTCATTATTGGTTCATATTCTAAAGAATATGAAAATGACTAGCCTAATTAGGTAAAACATGACTTGAGGCAGAATTGGTGGAAAATAAGCAAATATATTACCTACACTGTAAAACACCAATTAACATTTTGCAAAGATTGTAGTCTCTGGGTGAAAGCACATTGGAGAATACCATGACATACTGTAGGATTAAGAGTTGCAAGACTTTGAATTGAATTCACTTGATTCCATTATTCCTTCTTGTTTCACTGCGAAGCATTTATCTACTCAATTCAAATACATTTCCTGTCTGACAGTAAATTTAGTCATTTTAGATAGAATGTAATACCACAAATATATTTCTATTAAGCAGCTTTTTAAAAATTCGACTGACTACCACCGATATGAAAAGATTACAAAAGTAAACACAGCTATTTTCAGCTATTGAGTCCTCACAGTGAATAACACACAGATAAAACTATGTTTAGCCACCTGCAGAGCACAAGTTCACTAAGAAGAACTGTGGTCTCAAATTACAATCAGTACTCATTGTAATATTACACATGCTTGTGTGGTGTTACCTTGAACTTTGAATGGAATAGAAACGTGGGGGTGGGGGGGTATAGTTGAGTAATGGTGCTTCAGATGTAGGGGTTTCTATCCAACTGTGTTTAAAATGTTTTTAGATTTCACAGTCTCATACATAAGTAGGTCTTAGTGTTGAGTTTGCCCTGTGATGAACACTGTAACATGTTTAAGCTTTTAGAAACACAGAAACTATGAAGCAAGTCAATACCATGTGTGTAATTATGGGCCCATATGCTACAACTTATAATATTGATAGACATTTGTTAATTGATCGTCCTTGACAATGATTCAGAGAGTATACCTCTCTCTCTCTCTGTCTCTCTATACTGTATATATAACCTCACAACATAATGAAGCTCAGCAATATGTCTTGCAGTTAACTCCATTTATTTAAACATTGAGTGGTGACATTTTTATAAATTGCTATATATTATTATTTGATATCTTTGTGTTTAGCAGCCTTTAATTAATACACAAGATTGAGTATAAAGGTAAATGTCTTGACAAACAATTTAACAATGTGATATCAATACAGGCTTAGTGACATTAAGATCTAGTAGTCTGTTCACAAATAATTTATCTACTCTGCAATCCTTCACACAGAGCACTATTTATTAGCTATCCAATGCTTAGTAGTTAGTTCCTGATTTGTTTTAATTCATTCCTTAGAGATCAGGCTGTGTTTATTCACCTCAATGTTAAGTGATAATAATCACTTTTGTGGTATGATCCTACTGTTGACTTACTCAATAATAAAACAATAACAATGTTTGTTTAAATTATACTCATCAACTTTTGCTTTTACTTTTAATTTTTAATTACATTTTTTTATTAATCATTTGTTATTATTTATACCTTGAGCAGAATACAACACATACTGTGGTCATATTTCTGATATAATGCAAATTGTACAAAATGTTGTCAATCAGCAACTTCTGAGCAAAATAAACTGAAAACTGAGACATGTTGTTGAGACATGAAGTTAAAATCTCAGCCTATAGTTTAAATAGATGGTTTATGCTATATTATATAATATATATTATATATTATTATGCAGTGGATTAACTGGTCTGGCACACCTGAGATCAAACTGGGCTTTATGTGATCTTGATCTAAAATGAAATGAAATGACACCTGTTGGGGAATTTCGCAATAATGTGTGCCGGGAAGACCCAGACGGTCGAGGCCACAGAGGTCTGGTTTAAACCGGTTATGTTTGGTTCATTTGCACAAGGAGTCAAGAGTGAAACATGTTTTAGACAAGTTGAGAAACATAATCTGACGCCAGGTCACCATCATCACGAAGTACAAAAGCACAATCTGATGCCAGGTCACCATGACCTCCAAGATTGCTCAACACTCACTCACGCAGCCACATTTGGAAGGAATGGAAGGAAATACACATACTGTTTAATATTCAGATTGTTATAATTAGACACCATAGAAGGAATGTATAAAAGCTAACAGAACACACTTTGTATTTTGGGTTTGTCTTCAATGTACGACTGTTATGCTGTTAACATGCTAAAATCCGCCGTTTGTGCTGTTCTGAACTTCAATTCTGCAGTCCTGACTCATTCCTTGTGAGGGTGAAAGATTTGGTTAAGAGATCAATCTTTTACACAACATAATTGGCAACGAGGCTGGGATATTCCCCAACACACCTCTGTTCTAAGACACTGGTTAAAAATATCAATACATAGACTGGTAAAGACATTAATCTCAACTGACTCTAACTCGTCAGCCTGGAATGTCTACAACAGGTACAGACCCCTGAACAAATGGATATTTCAGTGACCTTCTTTGTAATTGGAGTTCAGCATCAAGTAAATGGCCTGAAAAGTTGGTGGTGATCCTGTCTTAATGCGCAGCTGACCACAATAAGTCACACTGATTGCATTTTAATGCTGTGTGGAAAAAACAACAACGTTAATGGTCCAGTGTTGGCACAGTGCACAGAATGTTGTCAGAGACTTATCTCACCCACGGTGGAGACAAGTCAATCAGTGTGAGGATTGGTGCCAAGTACTTGTTGTCGCTTTGTGTCTCTGCTGGAAGGGTCACACTCATCATGCTTTCCACTATTACATCCTATGTCTCACATCCCCTAGTACTTCACACCTTGACCGTGTCAACTGATCAGCACCTGTGCATATATTGTACCAACAAGCAGCTGCCTCATAAGAAATTGCTGTTCTTGCCTTTTGTATGTAAAGTATAAATTGAGTAATGAGATATGATCTTTGCTGCCCTGTTGCATAAAGTGACCCTAATAGATCTACTGGGGATTGATAGGGTTGTTGATCAATAACAATGACTCAGTGATTGCTTTGGCAGGTTCTCAGTCAGCTGGCTTTCAAAACTAATTTTCCAGTTCGTTTTCTGTAATGGAAAAGAAAGCCACCTATTTAATTGTCAGCACATTCCTATCAGATACTTGTGTAAGGTGAGGACAATTTGGTAATGCAGCATTTATTTAATTTCTGATACAAATGAATACAATTACTTAATATCTCTTTGTTAGGTTAAATGCTTCCACAGCAAACTTAAATGGGTTTTAGCATTAGTACTTTGTAGAACTATGCCCTGTATTGTTGTCCAACAACTTTTGAATTTGTTCTTGCCAACTTGTCCAACCCCACTGAGGTCAAAGTCCTGTACGTGCTTCTTAGCTTGCAGAGATGCATTTTTGCAGAGGTGACACCAGGTCACAGAAAACCCAGGGTACTAACAGTTGTCAGAAGCTAGTTTTCACGTCTGAGCCGAAAATGACGAAGCTCTCTTTAGTGCAGCTCTGCATGGACAGTACTGCTCAAGTCATCAGTCATATAGATGCAAAGGGGTATGGGTGGGCACATCCAGAGCAGTATTGAGAACTGACAGATGGGTTCACAGTAAAGCTCTGCCACCGAGGCTAGTCATCTATTAACGTCAGTCCGACCAACTGAGCCCTGGGTCTGAGGTCTAGACAGGGTTGCTATTGAGCATTTGATCCCACAGCACGTTCAATGGTTAGCTCCACCATATAAACTACATTGCAGTTCCTCTTAGATATGTAATTTCAAAGTTCACAAAACTGTAGCAAGCATATAATAATTATAGTAAAAACCATAGAGAGACTGTAATAAAGAGGCGGCCTCTCTTGTCAGACCTTTCTTGCTGATGGCACTGCCCCTTGCAATTTTAAACGTCAATATCTTGGTCAGTTTTTGAGCTTGAATCATGTTGATTGCACTGGATGAAAATTGAAGTGATTTGCTGCACAAGCATAGCTGTGTGTGATGACGGCATGTTCTGATAAATGAATCAGAAGTTGAATGAGGTTTTACTCAATTATTGTCACCTGACAGATTCATTTCATGTCTCCCCTTGCATCTACACATATCGCAGACACTTTTGCCACCTCCAGGGCTGACACCAAATATAACTCACACCCTTTTGTAGATAACATACACAGCAAGGGGTCTTTACAGTAGAGAAATCATTACGATTCATTAGAGTTTATTACTGATCACCATAACTTTTTATGTATTTCTTGCTATTTTCCGTGCTGATACTAATTGCTATATTTAATAGCTATGACTTTTGTTTTATGTCATAAATCTAACAAATTCTTGTCTTTGTTACTGATCTTTCCTGTTCCCTTTTAAGCTCCTTGCTTTTTTATACTTTGAGTGTATAAAAACTGAAAGAAACATTTCCCATCAAAAACAAGTTATGTAAAGGAGGAAAAACATTTAGTCTGACATTAAATTGTATTATGAAAAATCATACATTTAAATTTTTTGCTGGAGCTTTTTATGAACAAATCCTACCTAACTCAACTGTGCTGCAAGTTTAGTAATGAACAATAACCTTTAACTTGCCTTAATTTGAAATGGAGTTGCATCACACATGCGGTGAAATGTCAGTCAAACATAAACTTTTTGAAGTAAAGTTTTGAAAATAACTATTATTATTTAAATTATTAATATCAGTGTGCCAAAGGGAGCAGTCTGGGTGAAAAAATGGTTTGATAGACATGGTCAGTGCAGTCTGTTCTTTAGTGAGAACTGGAGGTGACATTTTAACTGTCAGTTTCAATGTTTGTCAACAGTGTTATGCTTGCTAATGTTAGCCGTAAGGGTTAGACTGTTTACTATTGCTTGGCAACACTGTTTCACTTCTGTCTCATTGTAGCACAAGTAGACTACAGCATTCCACTGAGTGAATCTAAATAGTTAAAGAATGTACATGCACCACTGCCTCTCCTCACAGAGCATTATTTTATTGAAATGGTCTCTTTTCTCCTGCTAACAATGTCTCATAAAAAGCATTTACAGGCTTTTTAAAAAGAAAAATCCATCTCCCCATAGTATGTCTTCCTGCATGCACGTAAAGCTATCTAACTCTAACTCTCCCATCTCCGCAACCTCTAAAAGTCATTCCCCCTCTTCCCCTAGCTCTAAAGAAGGGAAGAAAAGCTACTTTCAGTGCCAGCACAGCAGGTAAATCTAAATTATAGTTTGTCAGAGGCAAATGCATGGAATGTGAGAGATGTCTTCAGTGAGTAACTATTATTTACTTTTTGGTGTTATTTGAGAATATTGCATCAAAATGTTTACACACTTATGGAAAAGAAAGGGAACTCAGACTGTGGATGGACTAGCTTAGTGAACAGTCAGCATTTGTATCACTTACAGACGAACTGCAGGCGGAAAAAAGCACATAATGTTGGTAAATATAAGGCGTTGCTTATTGAATGACATTTTTCTTGATTTCCCTGATCCATCCCACTTTACAAACCTAGTCACGCACAGGAAAAGGTATCTTGGATGTGTTTCATTTTTACTTTTTTTTTTTTTTTTATTATTATTGGAACATTTTTCCCAAGGGACACAATGAAGACAGTTGGGAGGGAAAATGAAAAAAATGTTAAGTTCTACTTTATGAGATTTTTTTATTCAAGCAAAATAAATAAATAAAGGGAACTGTGCCTTTATGAGTTAGGGGTTTGAGAATAAGAATCATAGAGGTCAGGGGGCTGCAGGAGAAATAATTAAAATCAATGACCTTAGTTTTCAAGGGCACTTTTTGTGTTGAGAGATTCTTGAAAAAAAAAAAGCAACCTTAGCATGGTGACAGTGAAGAAAATTCCTACAGACTGCAGGTCGTCATGTCAGCCAGCCTCGAAGCTTCTTTTCCATTTCAAACAATCCCTAGTGTGCTCTAAAATTTGTATTTTTATTTTAAAAAACACCATTAAACAATTATATAATATAATGCAAATAACAAAATGCAAAGGTTATGATAAAAAAAAAGTTCAACTATTGAAAGCCTGAAAAAATCGTAATAACTGAAAAACTGAATATAATATTCACTGAAGGAAAGTTATAAAAATAAAATGTATATTTACAGCTGGGGTTATCAAAATGCCTTTCAATGCTGAAACTAAAATATTACATTTTCCACTGAGAATAAAATGAATTTGAGCCTTTTGCTTTTGTTTGTTTGCTTCTACAGAAAAGAAAAGGACAGAACATAGGCATCCCATAACTTTAACTGTTATAGGTATTGGACATTTTGACTTCAGACTTGGCTGTACTGGATTTGAGTGGTGCATTCGATACATTCAAACCACAACACATTATAGTCTGATTTCAAAAGTAGGTGGAAGTTTCTAGTACAGTCCTAAAATTGGGGGACACATGCTACTTTGTGGTCTATGTGTAAATACATGTGTGAACAGCAAAAGATGACCTGCAGAGTTCCCCTAGGCTCCATTCTGGGACCTCTTCTACATGCTTCCATTGACTGATCATGAGGAAACAACAAAATATTTTGCTATAATTATGCTGACAACACATAAATTGACATAAGCATATTACATGGGGACTATGATTGTATGTGCCAGAATTTTATTCAATTAAGAAATGACAAAACTTAAGTAATTGTTTTTGGAAGCCAAGGAAGAACGATTAAAAGTCAGCACCCAGCTTCAATCGATAACCACAAACTAAGCCAGGAATCTTGGTATAATTATGGACCCAGACCTGGATTTCAACAGCCACATTAAGACAATTACAAAGTCAACTGACTATCACCCCAAGAATCTATCAAGGTTTAAAGGAATTATGGCTCAGCAGCATTTGGGAAAAACTTCTATGTGTGGATGTTCAGCACGTAAAACTACTGTAACTGTCGCCACTAAGACCAGAAAGTGAATCATATACTGCTCCAATTTTCAAATCTTTACAGTGGCTTCCTGTATGTAAAAGTACTGATTTTAAAATAATGCTATTGCTTTGTAAAACACTGAATGGTATAGGACCAAAACACATTTCTTATCTGCTGCTGCGTTATGAACTATTTAGACCTCTCAGATCATCTGGGGCAGGTCTGCTTTCTGTCCCCAACTAAATGTGTAGAAGCAGCCTTAAGTTTTTATGCACGACACATCTGGAACAAACTCCCAGAAAACAACTCTCAGCTCTTTTAAATCTCCACTGAAGACTTTTCTGTTTGCTCCTGGCTTTGATTAACTCAAATTTAAGCCTTATGATTAATTTCTTGCTCTGCACTTAAACTTTTATTCTATTATTTTACGTCTCATTCCATTCTGACAAGAGTAACTTATTTTTAACTTAATGCCTTAACTCTTTATTGTCTTTAAACCTCGATTAATGTGTTTCTTTTTCATTTTTTCTTAATGCTTTTAGTGTTTTATGTAAAGCAGTTTTGAATTGCCTTGTTAGTGAAATTTTTTATATGAGAAAACTAGCCTTGACTTGACCTACCTTACCTCTAGCAGTCTCTGGCAAGTATTTGTTCTTTCTTGACTCTATCTTGGTATGTCCTTTGTTGTCCTGTCAAAGACTTTGTGCTTAATTGTTTTAATTAAAACACTTTCTAATTAAATGTACAGCAACTCCATCTGAGAAAGGCATTTAGATTATATAGCAGTGGCCTGTATAATTCAAGGTCTTCAAATGGAAATGGATTCCTGACCGGCTACCCCAACCTGTTTTATTCAATACATCTCAAGAGAGAAAAGAATAAAAAAAAAAAAAACTAATTCAGGAGAAAAGAACAACCATGATGTTCAGCACACTGATTAACTCTCCCCTGCTATTAATCTCTCTGTATGCTACACTGTGCTTTAAAATAAAGTTTGACCTACTGTATGTCCTGGCTTACCGTTAGACTTCTTTATACGCAAGTTAAACCTTCAAGTTAGAGTGAAAAATAACATGTTTTTCTTGGATGTTTGTGGCTCATTACACTTAAGCCTGGGGACAGTAATCTATGAGATTACAAATAAGTGGGCCCTGCTGCTGGAAGGCAGGATCTGTGCATTTTTGCGTGGGGAGAGGGAATTTGGCAGGCTGCTGTCAAGCCAGTGGATCAAAGTCCTTT
>JANJYP010118145.1:0-17629 GCA_024605115.1 Rastrelliger brachysoma | reverse complement strand
TCAAGAACTGAGACAGCAGCACTGACAGATCTGCAGAAATGTACTCATTAAGATCGAACAGCAAGAGAAAGAACATCATGACATGTGTTTGTGTGCACATGTTCACTGCAGATATGGAACTGAACTGTAATGAATGAATGAAAATGAGAAAAGCAGGAAAATGAAACAGAAAGTGAGAGCGTCTGTCTCCACAGTTAATCATCTGTTGAGTGTTTGATGGTCATGTAGCTTTCGAGCGTAACCATGGTGAAACAATCAGAAAACACATTTCATTTCTCTTATTCACTGCTTTGTTCTCTCCACCCATGAGTCAGGAAGCATCATTTTAATTTTAGCATTATCAAATGAAGAGAAATATCTTCCCCTCACCCTAAATTGTGTTTCCATGACTCTTATTGGCTGTCACTAACTGTCTGGTCTCAATGACTTACTTATCATTTTGTTTCTCCCTGCAGCATCCCAGCTGTCCTCTGCTCCAATAACTGGCAGTCAGCTATCACTAATGCAGTCAATCAGCCATCAACAAGCAACCATGTAGCCAATGAGCCCGTGGGGTTAAATCAGGTCACTCCAATTCCTGTAGTTGTCCACCAGCTTCCAGACTTTGACCAAGACTCATGGACAACAAATCCAACACCCAAGATAAAGACTGAAAAAGCAATGACAGATTCCTCTGTGACCACACAGCTACCTGGCCGGATGAATAACAACAACAATAACAACAACTCCATAAACACTGACATCCAGCTCAACCAAACATTTACATCAAATTCAGACAGTCACCAATCAATTCAGCTTTTTGCACCCAGCAGGACCGCTGAAGCAGCTGCTGAGCCTAATGCATCAAACCAGACTCTGACACTCAGTGAAACAGCAGCAGCAGGAACCAACAGTACAGAAAACGAGATAACAGCAACGACTTCCCCACCTTCACAACACAGCGGAAGCTCAAACAGGTCTCAAGGAGCAAATGCATCAGCCTCAGAGACCCTTACAGTAAATGATGTGACTGCTGAGCCCCAGACATCAAATGAAACCCAGAGTGAGCCACCCTCCATTAACGGAAAAGATGCTCAGGAGTCATCAACAGAAAGTCAGGATGCAGCACAATAGATTATGTGATACCAGGGAAAATATATCAGCTGTAATACACTATAGATAGTCAGCTGATTCAGACAAGTGGTAATTGTGGTGTCATAGACCCCAGATTACAGACTGTAATAGAAAAGCATGACTATACAATCATTAATTAATGTAATATCATTTTTTTAAAAAGTTGAATTAATCCCATAGGGAAGATGATGTGAAGTGGTTGTAAACGTGGTTATTTTACTAAACGTGATATAGTGCCACAATCGTTTTAGCCTTTAGCCATGAACATATTTTATTCATGTCGTATGGAAATGATGACTGTTGAATATCAGTCCCCTCCTGTGGCAGCAGATGTAATAATTGCCTGCCTCGGGCTGGAAGATGAGGCCTGTCTCACTGTTTATATCTACTGCAAAGGACTGCGAAGAGTTGTTTTCACTGTGTCTGTGAAACTAAGTCTTTATTTTTACATTTAGAGAACTAATCAAGCTTTGTGCCAAGTCTGTATGCGTGTCTATTTGTTGGTGTAAATACATGAATGTGTGTGTTTCCATGTATGTTTGTGTGTCCAAGTATGGGCTATATGTATGCTTTCACCCCAACCTGTGACACCTATAAAGAGTGGGTGAGGGGTGTGTGTGTGTGTATGTGACTCTGCCACCTCTTGAGTCATGTTTCTGCAAGTTGAGGTAATTTTCCATATGAAACACAGTATCACTTTAGTGTGCGTTTTGGTGTTGGGGGGCCCAGAGAGATGACTCCACACTAGACTGAACAGAACCTTTATGCTATATATTTTTTTTAAAAAATGCTTCCTCAGTCACTCCGGGTGTTTCCCTTTAGACATCTCGTACCCTTATACACACACACATTCACTCACTAAAATCACATATTCACTTTTACCCCCTTAAAGCCCCCACTAGGTGAAATGGGTAGAAGTTTCCATGTCCAGATGTTGTTCATTTTCTACGTAAAGGCAGCCCTGCTCTACTGTGGTGTGAGTCCACTCTGGGGACCCTTAGTGGAAACGCACTTGTTAATTTAGCACTGGTGTACTGATGTAATCGCCCATGAGACCAGGCTTTTGTCCAGATATGTAAAGATGTGTGCATGTGTGTGTGTTCGGATAGTTACAGTATTAACATTCTCTCCACGTGCAAACATAATCCAGTCACATGAGCTGATGTCAGGTTTTTTATTTGATTCATCAGGAAATGTGGAAATAAATATGCAAACAGTGACGAAACCTCCGAATCTAGTGTGGATCCTGTCTTTGTTCTCTAGTCGTGGGTTTTCTGGTATTTTCTAGTTAAAATCTGCCGTTCACCGCATCTCCTCATTCACTGTCTCACACCAGCCAAACCTCCTGACCTAGATTTGCTCACACAAAGACACAGAGTGATCTCCAGGTTGAGACTCTCCCTCTCATGCCTAGTGATAATTCTCATATCTAAATAAAACCATCCTGACACACTGTGAGGCTTGTGGTTACACTTGGTTTGCTTCACTGATTGCAGTTTTATTAATTATATGAGCCACATAATAAATATAATGAGATCTGTTGGTGTATGACACCAACCTTAACCCCCTCAGCACTTACACACACTCACACCCTGCCCTAAAAAACACTGATGAGAAGTGTGTATTTCTCCTGCGTTGCAGCTCCTTCCTGACTGCTCAAACAGATCAGATCAATTGAGCGCAGGTTTCATGATATTGATCTGAGTACAGTCAAGGAGGCCCGTGGTTCAATAACAACATCAACACTTATATCATGCCACTATATCAGCTCTACGTTTTAGGAGGCCTCACAGGAGGTGCAGTAAATGCTTGAAGGCAGATTAAATAATGATACATTCCTTCAATTTTTCCTATGACTCAGCCAAACAAGAATAGATTCTCAATCTGTCCCCGGCTGCCTGTGTTTGCTCTTCCACAACTCTGTTTACTGATACAGCAAATCCCCGCTTCATTTCCACTTACTTTTTATCATATCCGGTCCTCTGTCTGCAGCAGCAGCTCTGTCGCTGGTCTTCATGTGAGGTTCCTGTCTTATAGTGGAAGGAAGGGAGACCTGAAATCATGTTTTGCAGGTCTCGTTGAGATGAGTGAGTTATAGAAGCATATCATGGGAACTGAGATGTTTCTAATTATATTTGGCACCGATTTTTCCATAAGAAGTTACCATGCATTTTTTAAAATTATACTGTATATAATACTGTATAAGCCAGATAAGTCTTTAATCCTCCTATTGCCCTCCCATCAGCCTACAACTTTGTCTTCCTGGGTTTAAATTCACCCAGTTTAGTTTGACTATTTAAAAACACAAGGTATAAATTGTCACCAAATTCTCTCTTTTACATATGCTGTTTCAGAAATTATTACAACTTATATTGAATTATACCTCTGTAACATGGACAACAGAAGGGCTAAGTGGTTGGAAACAACAACAAAACAACAGAGAGCTCTGACCAGAGCAGCAAACTAAAATACTATCAACAAAAAAAAGGCCAAAAAACAGATAAATAATAATAATAACACATCATAATAATAGTAAAATTTGGCTTACACTATGATAAAAACAGACATTTAAGAATGGTGTTATATAATAGCCTTGACTCATGCCAGAAACATAAGATTTATCTATTGAGATTCCTTCCTTGCAGACTATTTTAATTGGCTACAGCAGAAATCAGGAAGTCTTTCCCTGCTATCTGTCTTTGGAACAAACAGCAGATATACTGTATGTCTCGTGATCTGAGATAATAATCGCAAGATGAACTGTGAATTCAATTTGCAGGGATATGATGTTACACTAATTTGCCCAAATTGGCTTAAATGGAAAAATAGACTAATGACTCAATCGTCTTACTAACAGATGTGGCCAGCCAGCTCTGGCGTACAAAGCACACTTATTTATGAGTGGTTTTATTTTAATTACAAATGTGATATGATAAGCATAGCCATGTATGTACAGACACTGTATGGATGCATGCACATACAGTAAATCATAATAATGAAGAACTGATGTAAAGGCTGCAGCATCAGCTCTCTCCCAGTGTCTCAAAAGAAGCAGGACTAAATGTTCTTCACAAGATTTCCAACATGTTGCTTCTCGGAAAAAAAGAAAATTTACCTTGATATTTCTAGCAGGTAACAATTTTTATTTTCCTCCCCTGAGTTGTAATAATGTCACAATGTCAAGGCTTCATCTTTGAATTAGAAAACATTCACATTCAGTACAAGTTTGGCTTGCGTGAATGAGACTGAAAAAATGGTATGCCTGATTTGTACAGATGATGTCTTATTTGCACCTTATAAAAACAGGTTTTTGTTTTTATTTATGTTTTTTTTTCCTTTTATATCTTATGGCAACATTTCAGTGTACAAAAATGTGTAGTCCTTACGATGTATGTTTTCAAGTTTTTTTGTTCTTTTGTGTATTCAATAAAAACACAGAGAGAGAGACTGAAAAAATACAAGGTCAGCTGTAGTTTACTATGTACATCTGGGAGAGAGGGAAAATACTATAATGCTATTAGTTCCATACGTTATTAACGTAAAGTCAAAATAAAAATGGGTCAAGCACAGAACCTGGAGGCACTCCATTAATAACTATGCTGAACTATGTCCTTTGACTTTGACACTCTGCTGGAGAGATAATTACTAAACCAGCCTAGTGGTTGATCAGGGTTATATATAATAATGTAATATAGGTAATATAATAATGTAACCCTATAATAAGCAAGCTATGTTTCAGCAGGGCATTATCCACTTCGCTGAGACATCAATTATTATGAATTTTAACTCTATTTAACCTGCACTTTTTCAGAAAGGCATTATACTTTACCATAATCATAATCTAATACACTTCTTTAACATGATTAGACATTATTATATGCCTGCTATGTTCATACAATGGATCTATTGTTTGACAGTATGCTGTATTTTAATCATATGGCTTCCTTCCCTACTCTCTACATATTCGGGATACACCCAAGAGTACCACGCAGTTCTCATAAACTGACCAATGTTGGCCAACTACACTGTGTTAAATGTGGTTCGTTCATAAATGAAGTCCTGTTGCTGTTTTAAATTGGCTGTTTTTAGCCTGTTTTTCTTACCGACAACACCCATTGTCCCATTTTCACTTGCATCTTAAGTTTCATCACAACCAGTAATACAAAAATCCTTGCACTCTTTTCTCTTATGTATCTCTAATACATGAGGAGTACTCCACAAAAATCCAACTTTCATGCTCTCTATCTCCATCTTTCCCTTTCCATCTTCTCTTTTATGTCTGTTGTGTTTTAATATGCCCTTCATCTCTCGTCACTCCTCCCCCTCACTGCCAGCTGAAAGTGATTTGTGTGACAGCTAAACTGTAGGTGTGGTGTGCAGGTGGGGGTGGTAAACAGCGTCTGGCGGCTGCTGATAAATGCAGCTCCTCTGTCATAAAGTCATATGATGACCGAAATAGAAAGATGACCTATAGAGAGAAGAAGGGGAAGAGACTCTGACAGACACCAGTGAGGACAAGTTTATGATTGAAATTTTACATCCCGTCTGTAAATTCTAACATAAAAACATATGAACTTTCTGCTTTGCTGGAGGGATCCTAATTATTTACATTTCACGGTGCTGCTTTGAAGAATTACATATACACAAGCCACACAGGCAAATAATGATTAAAAATTATATATCATCCCTTCTGTACAACCTCTCACCTCTGTCTCTTCCTCTGCTGGTTCTTTCTTTTCCTGAGATAAACCTGCCACCACTCAGGTCTATCCCCTGCCCCAGATAATCCCACTGCTACAATTATAGCCTGAGAAAGTCTGACATGGTGACTGGCAGACTTGCTGACATCTGCAGAGGGAGCTCAGTTTGTAGCAGAAAGGTCACAGCTTTTCCAGTGACCTCTATATGTCCTACTTCTGCTGCTTAACCCCAACACCTGTTGACCAGAACCCTCTCTTTATAAGAATAAGGTCATTTGGCCTCTCTAAATGTAACTCGTCCACACTGAATGTTTAATCAATGGTGTCACCAGGCAACAAAATACTATCACACAGCCAGAAAGCCAATTTCACACTGTTACTTAGCAACAAAATTTGGTTAATACATACAGAGCCTTTTTTAAAAACAGAATTCGATCACTATCTCTCTGCATCATGGAAGCAACAGAAGCAGTAGAGCAAACATGAAGGTTAACAGTGATTAAAATGCAGGCATGGGGAAAATGGCATCAGAGATATATTTCCAAGTGCCAAAAAACACAGGATGGCAAGGGGATATGAAATCTGTCTATGTCCCGAGGCTCACCAATAACATTTTGAATAGTGTCTTCCTTTATTAGGACACTTTAGTTTTTTATTTTGCAAAAAACATAAGAAAAACAGGATGGAAGTACATATAAGAAATGTAGCACAGAGACTCAATGGGGGTGTGTTGGTATTACTGGAGGAAGGTGCAGCTGTATGGTACCCCCACCCCCCCTCCTCCATCACCTCACACCCCCCAGAAGGGAGGACAGCACACAGTGTGGCATCTCAAGGTTCAAAATGTTTCACACAAGTCTTTCCTTGGCAGCATTATACATTTTTCTCCATAAATAATTACAGTAAGCTTGAAATAAAAGCCAGACTCTCCAATGTTACAACTTCTGTTTTTAGGTTAGGGGCCAGGGAGTGGCTCGGACCCACCTGTAAAAAGGTCGCAGAGTCAGACAGCCCACTGTGTGTGTGTGGACTGAAATGTCCTGTGGAAACAATGTGAACTTGATGGGGAATTACCCTGGAATGACACTCACAAAAATATTATCAGTTTGGAAGGGGCATCTGATTTTGATTACGTAGTTTTCAAGAAGAGAAAATCAACCAGAGCTTTTTTTTTTTTTTTTTTTTTTAAATGGAAATACAAGTCAGGCAGTTGGTGATTTTAATGCTCAATTATTTAATTAAATGTAGGACAAACAAAACAATCTCATCTCAAGGTCCATTTAGTAACTGTTCTGAAACATTTGATCCTATCACATGACTTCCGTCAGCAGATTTATTTCTGTTTGTAGAGTGCCCAGAACTGTAAATGTTCAAAGTGGAATTTTTCATCCATGTTCACTTTTCGGTTAAGCTTCAAAGTTTATTATTGACCTTTAGAAACAGCAAAACAATCTCACCTTGAGAACCGTTTGATAGCAGTTTCTGAAGCATTCAATCAGGTCATGAGAAAACATCAGCTCAGTCAGCGAAAGCACGTCCAGAAAGACTCCAGTCCACAATATGTGAATGTTTGTGAGACTGGGTGAAAGTGGGAGTAGGAAAGAAGACCAAAAAATGTTGGTATATAAGATATGCATATATGTAAACTATCACATATTTAAATGATTCATTTTTACACCCTGAGTGTCTTTATTTTTCCTTCTTTCTCTTTTCTTCTACTTCCCACCCTGCCTTCATCGCTTTCTATTCACACCAGCTATCCCACTGCCCTTGTAACTCTCCCTCTCTCCCTATAATGCCCCTATTTCCCACTCAGTTTAACTTTTGACATATTACCTCCACTGAAGCATTACTCACCCAACCTCCACAGCACCCCCACCTCTGTCCCACCCTCCCTAACTTCCTCCCTCCTTCTTCCCTCATGCTGAGTTTATAAGTCAGCACCCGCACAGTTGGCTCAGTTTGGAGAGCTTTACATATAATGAAGGGGGTTTATAAGGGAAGAAAGAGCAGCTGGACTGTGTAGTTGCAAAAAAAAAAAAAAAAAAAGAAAGAAAAGAATCTGATACTACCTGATTTTTTTTTTGCACCTACACCCATCATGACTGTGTTCAAGATATGGCGTGTGCTGTGTGTGCTCATCTGCGTGGGTGCATCCTTGTGTATCAATACGGTTGAGTATGATGAGAACTACACAGACGACTGTGACAACGAGATCTCTCAGGATCAGCAGGAGGGTACGTTTTGTTTACTTGTCCTTTTGTTACTTTTGGTTGATGCTTGTTTGAACAGATGGTTTCTTGTGTAGAAATTGTCCTCAGTTGCCATGGCAGATTTCATTAAAAAATAAAATAATATTTTTTCTTCCACACAAATTGTTTTATTAGTTTTGTAAGGTGAATAAAGGTGTCCCACACAGATCTATTCTTGGTTCACCTTCATTCATTTTATATAACATCTCTGCAAATCCACATTTTTATTCAGGTGAAATCATCTTTAGTCAGCCAAGGGGAGTTGTCCTGGCAACTATTTAGCAATAAGACTTTAGTGGGGAAACTGGGTGGGAAAAATCAGTACATCATAATATTAGTGTCAGGGCACAGGATATTATAACCTATATAGTGAGTTCAAACAGAGAAAGGGACACTCCATATAATTTTACAAAGTCTTTTTGAAGAAAAATCCCTAATTTCTACTGAAGATTAAAACATTCAAGTAAATGTTTGTATAAAGTAAATGTATATTTCTGATTGTCTGTGCTTATACTGTGTAAGTTTAGTCTTGTAAAAGAGAAACTTTGATATCAGTGAGGCTGCTCAGATTAAATTAAATGGATGTTAATATTGTGGTTATGTTTGGTTTATGCCAAAGTTAATAGCCTTTCAATTTCTAGAACTGTGCTTTTGATACGTCCTTCTTGTTGTCTTCAGGGGAGTCTCCAGCTACACCATGCCAGGCTACAGATTCGTCTCATTGGGACAAGCTTTTCATCGCTCTGGAGGACTCCCACATGAGGCAGAACATGCTGCTAGAATCTCTGGAGCAATGCTGTGGAGGAATGGGCTCTCTCAGAACACAGATGGACAAACTGGTCAGGGGGACATGCCAGCAGTGTTTACCCAGCATGGAGTCAGCATGCCAAAGGCAAACAGAGCAGGCAAGTGTCAGGCTGCAGAAAGGCTTGGTGGAACTTAGGGAGGAAGGAACAGAGAGGGAGAGAAGGTTGAACTCTACCCTGCAGGTGCTCTTGCACAACAATTATGAGGTGAACACCCGACTGAAGCGACTGGAGGAAGGTAACGTTTACAGAGCTGCACCATCAGCAGTGGCAGATAGTTTTCTGGGGATAAGACACCAGCCAACACCAAGACCTGAAGGTTTGCGGACAGCTTTTGGCTTGGGGATGAAGCCGTTCCCATCTAGCCTAAAGGAGCAGGAAGTGACATCACCACTGGACATGGCCACAATGGAAAGGGCCCTGGTTGCTATGGCAACAGAGCTGCAGAAGGTACACCTGCAGCTGAGCAGAGTGATAGAGGAGGCAGGGACTCTGAGGAAGGACAGAGGAGACACATGAAAGGAAAGAATAATGACAGATTGACTGGGAATACTCCAGTGATAATGCTTTTGCACATATTCATTTTTAATACTGTTTATATAAGCTTGGATTTGTTTGGTGACAATAATTTTAAATGTACCATAAATGTTGTGGGTTTACTATAATGAATAAAAAGTAATTAAACAACCTAATCAGCCTCATGGAAAGGTTTCCTCCCTCCTCCCACACACACTAATCAGCTCGTGTTCAGAGCTGCACGTTTCTGTTTACATGTATGCCTCTTGTAATTTGTATCAGTTCCAGTATGCACCAGAGTTTACGCCACCTTGATATTTGTGTTGTTATGGTGATTACTACAAATGTGGGCAACCACAGGGAAGTGTGTCAGAGGTTTTGGGTTGTATTTAATTCTGGCCAGGCCTCTCCCACTCATTAGGTGCTGTAAGAGTGTCTGTATGCAAAAAGGCTGTGCCCTATGAGGCTGAATGTTTATGATTCATGAATCTCTGCCAGACTTATTACCCAGCCGCCCANACACACACACACACACACACACACACACACACACACACACACACACACACACACACTCATTCATTGTTAGAAACCACATGGAGTGGCCAATGTTGGCTGGAGGTACTTTCATATGTTTTATAGTTTTAGTGTGATGGGTTGTAATATTGTTATTTTAACTTATTTTAAAATGTGTTAATACTTTTGTTTAGACTTATACCACAGTTGATCAAGAGACTGAGCAAACACGAGAAAAAACATAGACTGTTGAGAAATATAGAATTCAAGGTATGCTTATGTGAGTTTAATTAGGCCAGCGAACTGACATCACACGAACATATTCACTAATGAAAGGTTTACAACCATGGCATGAATGCATGCTTATGCCCATGCTGATGTATGTGTGTGTTCATGCACATTTCTATATAAATCTGCAGCTGTGTGGATAACTACAGGCTGGATCTGAAGGGATTTTTGTGTTTCTCAAATGTCACAACTAACAAAATGCAGAAATGTAACAGTAGTTACAGCTCATATCCATAACTGTCATTACACCTGTTTAAGCATAGTCTTCACACACACCAGTCCATTCAATGCAGGAAAACTTAATTTAAATAATCTTTATCTGCATGGTGTGTGTGGGGATTTTAGTCAATTGAAGCTTTGTCATGTTATGTTGGTGTTTCATACATTACAAAAGTGAGGGAAAAAAAGGGAAGCTGGATTCTATTGATGAGTGTTACAGGAAAGAGTGGCTGTGCTTGTGTGTCTGACAGGTACTTATTAGACATAATCACTGTTCCTGCACACAGAGCAGGGTTTTTATCAGCCAGATGGCCAGGCACATTACAATAACTAGCCTCTTTTTACCCTGGCTTCTGTTTGTTCCGCTCCTTCCCTTTCATCTCTGCTGTCGTCATCTAACGTCACGCCCCCTCACCCTCCTCACCCTCCCCACCCCCAGCTTCTTGTATGCCAGTCCGATCATCTTCTCTCTCTCTCCCTATTTATCTTATTCTGGTTGTGTGTCTCACTCTGTCATGGTCTCCACTACCTCTAATCCCATCTCTCNTCTCTCTCTCTCTCTCTCTCTCTCTCTCTCTCTCTCTCTCTCTCTCTCTCTCTCTCTCACCAGCAGCCAAATAGATGGCATCAATCCTTGGCCAACTCTCAGCTGGCTAGTAGAAGTCACTGACATTACATTCTTGTGAAGTGTAGCCAGTATATGCACACACACTCTCTTAAGAAGTCGAGAACTTGATTACAAGCGTCGTCAGGAATGCGTATTTGTTCATCATTGAGATTTTAATGTCACGTCACATAGTCATGATAACAGACACCACAATATTGGCACTTTCCAAAAACCAAAGAGGACAATACAAAATAGATAAAGCTCCAGTAAACATTTAGCAGTCTCATATGTACAACAGAAACAAAATCTCATGGAGTAGAGAGGGGTGAAGGAGAAAGGTGTGAATAGGAGAAAGGATGTGTCTATTTGATGGGCGAATCCAGAATCTCCTCATACTCCTCCCTCTGGCGGCGCCCACTCCCACGAGAGGGGAGAAGCTTCATTGCCACCAGCCAGCCAACGCTCAGTATGATCATCACATTTCCGACAACGTCGGGGGCAGTGGGAGCCACTGGCAGCACAGCTAGATGCAGCAGCAGGGCGACAGGTATCTCCAGGCTCTGAGAGGTGGAGACCAGAGCTGGGTGGAGTCGAGTGAGGGCGTGCGTCATCCCCAGGAAGGCTGCAATTGAGCAAGCAACCAGGCCAAGGACCAAGCCCCAGGCTGGAGCACTCACAGGCCAGGACCAGCCCTCCTGGAGCAAGGCCAAGGAAGCTGGAGCCAGCACACAACCCGTCCAGCTAACTGTGAAGAGAGCAGTACCAACCCCCACTCTCTCCTTCAGTGAACGATATCCAACCAGCGCCAGAGCCATCCACAGCCCCGCTAGGGCTGAAAGAGACCATCCAAATGCACCCTTCCAGAACACAACTGGGCCAGTTACTCTGTCTGTATTGCTCTCATCTACTGTGGGAAGCAACACAAGCCCCAAGCCGCACAGCCCTGCAGCTATGGTGATGCCATCAGCCAAACCCAGCCTCTCCTCCAGGAGCAGGAAAGCCAGAGTGGCCGACAGTGCTGTAGTTGCCAAGCGCCAAGTTGTTGTGGCATTTCCAGTGGAGACAAAGGTTAGGGATGAGTAGGCACAGCAGAGGGAGAGGGAATAGGAGAGACCATAACAGAGCAGACGTAGACGATAGCCCTGTGGTCCAAAAGGGTTCTCCCCCTTATGCAGTGGTACAGCCACAGATGAGAGTTGGACAATGGACCGAACCAAGAGCAGAAACAAGGGGCCGAGGCTGAAGCGCTCAGAAGCCACACGTGTCAGAACGATCAAACAGCCATGAGCCAGCGCTGCCCCAAGCAGCCCCACCCAGGTGAGTCGAGACGCGGTCACAGATGCCTCCCCAAAACTAGCCAATTGTTCTCCAACACCTTTCCCAGACCCCTTTGCTGCTTTGGCTCCCGCTTCACTCCCCTCTCCTCCTCCAGCAGGTTGGGGTTTTTGGGTCGTGTCCTTGTCTTTGTCTTTGGATCCAAACAGAGTCAGAGGCCATCTCTTGCTCTCTGTCAGCTGTTTCCTGTCTGACGTCTCCTCCAGAAAGGAGCCAAAATCCTCGAATGACGGAGCATCATCATAGCCATCATCTCCAGGTTGAGGGAAGTGTGTGTGCACTCCAGGTTGCGGGGAGTAGGGCGTGTGTGTGGCGTATTTGGCTGTGACAGTGTGAGGGTGGATCTTTACTCTCTTCTTAGAGCTACCCAGGAGGTGAGTGGACTCCATTGTAAAGTTCAAAGAAGACAGACACCTGCAAGGGAAGAGAAATGACACTTTTAGAGCCCCACACAATATATATTTTACACATACTCTCTCTTCTGTCTCCTTCGCACTGTCCTTCTCTCTGAGATGCTGCCTCATATCTCATATATCTTTAATATCCGAGATAATAATAGCAGTGACTCACATCTTCCAGGGTGCCCTGTGTGCTTGGCAGGAAATGTACCTATATACGTAAGCTTCCCCTGTCTGAGTAATCATCAGTTTAATTATTATTCGTGTGTTGTGAGAGTTCACATTAAATCCATATTAGCAGAATTACAACCATAATGGCAGATTAGCAAGGCTATTATCACGCCCTTTAGTCTTCTTGGATAACATGACCTTGACGAGAAGGTTGGGGATTGTTGGCAATGACAGTTACGTAAGCAAGTGCTTCCTGCCTGATTTGTCTTTTATCTCAGTCTGTCTCTAACAGTTTTTTTCTTTCCTTCATCTCAGCCTCTCTCCCTGGCCCTCCCTCACTTTAAACACTCAAGCAGCCAAACGAATAAATGGACTGTACACGTCTATTCTGATTTTTGTCAGTCAAAATATTATGTATGTCAGCTTTTATATAAATAACAGGCACATAAATCTAGCATCTCTCCCCTCATATTACCCCCACAATGCTCCTGCTAAAGCTTCCATTCTCATTCACTTCATTTATCTATCTCTTTAACTTTTGTCCTCCATGTCCTGCTCCATGGATGACTACCTTAGTAAGTAGTAATAATGGCTCTCTGCAGCAGAACATTATGGCTGTGCAGGTGCTTTACAGGACACCACCGCCACTGCTGCATTTCAGGTTGTAAAACACTGAGCAGTCCACTGGTTCCTCAGTGAATGGGGAATACTTTCACATGGCATAATGTTCATCCACACAAAGGCAGAGGGAGCATGAGGCTCAGTTATTTCCCTCGAGTTAGAGAGAAATTGCTCAACAGTCTGGCTGACTGACATAGAGTTTTTTTCTCTGCCTTGACTTCAGAAGATTTCTATATTTGGAACAAACACACACAAATATACAACTATGCAAAAAAATAGGACACAAGACTAAACACTCAAAGGCCTAATAGGATTTTGTGCATTTTACAGAAAAAGATCAGGTTTTCAAGTTAACAATGAACTAAAAGCAAACTAACAATGTATGTCATATAATAAAAGTGAGTGTAACCACTCATTCTCATAGTCAAGCTAAGCAATAATTATTCTCCCCAAAAAAATCATAAAATATGGGGAAAACATGGGACATACTACATGAAGACAATATGGCTAAAATCTCCAATCTCCAATCAAAGTAACTGAGAACATATAAGTATTTACAACATATAAGAAATTTTATATCACAGTAATCATATATCATGACATCATAAAACTTCTAATCAACTGACAATTTATTAATAAAATAACCAGACAAAGATATGCAAATTAAACATGCAGATGCAAAAGTCACAGAAACATTCAATATTGCCAGGAATCAGTCCTTTTACATTTAACTGAGCAGTTAAAGGTCTGGATGAATGGTGTGTGACAGCAGCACGTAGAGTAACGTTGCCGTCCTGGCACCTCCTCAGTGGTGCAGTCTCTTTAATTTGATAGGAGCAGGGTGAGGTTATGAATTGGTTTTGTGGCTGGCTATGTGGCCTTTGCTCTCTCTGGAGATGTGGAGTATTCCCGTGTAACAGCCTGGATTGCCATGTTACAAATTACAATAGCTCGGGGGGTCATGCTGTGTGTGCTTTTTCTTAGCTGTGCGTTTCTTGGTGGTTAAAGGTAAAGTGCTTTAATTTCACATAAAATGTGAAGACTTATATAGAGAGATTTTGGGGCTATTCTACACCCTGAATCATATCCCTTCTTTAAAAAAAAACCCTGACTTTGGAGAATTATATTAAAATGAATCAGGGGCTCAGAATTAAATGATAAATTAATTAATTAATAATAATAAATAAGTAAATAATGACTAGCTCGTTGAACGAAGGAAAAAAAATAGCTACAGGCGTGATATTGCTCTGATGACATTTGGGAAGATCGAGTCATTATCTCTCACTGGCAGTTAGATGCAACTTGATCTGTTTCTCTGTATGAACACACAAGGAGCAAGGAAAGATCAGGATGTTCATCTTGGACTTTTCCCTTCTCAGTCAGTGAAATTTACTCTTCTGCATGATGCAGCATGCCTCTGCAATGCTGACGCTGATACTGCTGCTGGTGGTGTTACCACTGCTCTAGAAAAACCCATTACACACCTCATACAACCTTAAACTGAGCCAGCTTCAGACCTGCACAATGTGAGGACAGCAGTAGAAAAATACTCTCATAGACATGATGCTCTTCTGATGAAATCTGTCTGGAAGAATTACACTAGCCACCTGCCATTTGTGTGCTCTACCTGCTATATTTCTATTGACAAAAGGCTAACGTGCCTTTTAAAAGCAATGCTACCTTTAATATGGACAATTAATAGTAGGAGACCAATCTCTTTTATGAATGATGCTCCTACTCTGTAATAATTTAACAGTCTGAAACCATTATGCAGTTGTCTTCACAGTGCACATTATCGTAACATGAAGTTGTAAGAGTTTGCTCAGTGGTTATTACATGTCATTATGTAAGTGTGTGTATGTGTGTGTGCATGTGTGTGTGTGTGTGTGTGTGTGTGTGTGTGTGTGTGTGTGTNGTGTGTGTGTGTGTGTGTGTGGATGTGAGTGAGATGTGAGAGAGGTGTGGGTGTGGGTGTTTGGGTGTGCATCTGTGGTCTATTGTCAAGGTTATCTAGGTTCCTCCGTGATGCACCCGTGTGACGCCAGAGGGTTGAACTCACTCACTCACACACACACACACACACACACACACACACACACACACACACACACACNACACACACACACACACACACACACACACACACACGGAGAAAAACAGAGACTGTGCCTCATGTGGTGTAACCCCCATATTCAATTATAGTCATTTAATCAGCATCACACCCGGTTCCTTCCAAAAGACAAAGACAATGGTTCGATTCCCGCTCCAGACATACTGAGCTTTATCCATCAAATTGCATGTGTGTAACCCATGTAGATATTATGCTGTATGTTACACTGACAGCCCGACCCACGACCCATGACAAATTCTTGAATGAAGACAAGCGCGCACTCGCTCACACGCTGCGTGCGCTCGCGAATTGGCACAAACAGCTCAATCAATGAACCCCGACTGAGCCCCTAGACTGTTCCCCAATTAATTATATGATGTCATTTCGTGTTATTGCATAATATGCTCTGATCAATAGACCACCTCCTCCGCCCTGTACTCACCTGCTTTCCCGCAAACCAGCGGATCCTGCCGGGTGGAACTTCACTCTCGGTCAGCCTCAGTCATTTACAGAGCATACTCGACTCTCCATCACCTGTTCTCTTTCATTTGTTCCCCTGCTGCTGTTTCTTCTTCTTCTTTTTCTTCTTTGATCCACTCTACTCCTCTTTCTTCTGCGGCAGTCTCCTCAAGGGCACCGCGGCGCGCCTCCGCCCGGCCAGACCCGACACCTGCGGTCACCTCACTCAGCTCTGCTTGAGGAAAATCTGTGTTTTATGGCGACCTGCTGCTCGTCCATCACTCTCCGATCACTGATACAGATGCTCCTCCTCAGCCTCACCAGAGGGAGAGAGAGAGAGAAAGAGAGAGAGAGAAAGGAGGGGGGAACTTATCATGACGTCTGAGCATGCGTGACATCCATTAAAACACCAGCATTGTCCCCCTTGATTGTTGCGTGTCACCCAAGTGTGCATTTCTAAGTACGTGTGTGTGCGAAGGAGAGAGAGAGAGAGTGGGAGGGAATGAGTGAGAGCAAAGTAGAAATAATCAAACAAAACGAAAAGACAACTCAATTCCCTCGCATGAAAACAACTTTATAGACTGTATATAATGACCTGACAAATGCATAATAGAAATGGTTAGAAATTAGAAATTACTTGTAACTTTTGTGCGAATGCTTCGGTATCACTTTCCTAATGCATCTCTTGATTTCTCTCTCATTCACTCTCTCTTTTAAACTTAAATTCGCTTTGAAGCTGGATCAGCAACCATGTAGTGGACAACTGCTGATATCCACAGACCTTCACAGCCCTCACAAGACCTTGGTTCACTGTGTTTTTGGTGATGTGATCAACTACAAATTTGCTACCACTGAATTAGAACCAATACTGAAATATGTTGTCAATGTCATGGTGTATAGTCTTATAGTGTATCATCTGTTGTAACACAATGCATGCCATCATATGCTGTAGGTGGTGTCAGATATCAATAGGCGCCTGCAGCTATACCCCATACATGAGGTTAATCTGACCCTTACCGTCAATCCTATTTATAAGTACAGTATTGGGAAAGCAGGTTGTATACATTTACACTCATTGATGTCCTGCTCTGAGTCAAAAATCTGTTTTTGTTCTTGTTCCTTTAGTTGGATGTCTGGCAGTCACTGTGCATCATGACGTGTGTGCAGAGTTTGACACTTGGAGACTGTTTCCATACTCATCTGCTGAAATATGAGTATCATCTGTGATATCACAAAAGGTTTGAAAGCCAATTGTGGTCTAGTATGCAACTTACACAAATGCAGTGTGGAAACTTGAAGCCTCCAGACACTACGCACACACTTAGAACGGAGACATCATGTACCCAGCTGTTAAACTTTTGAAATGAACAATATTTATATATTCATAACTTCTGTTGTGATGTTTAATGAAAGAGAAGGACTATAATTTTAAGGATTTTTAATAAGATGTTTTTGGCAGAAAAACCACATCAGAGAAACATTTTATTATTCCAAGTGAAGGATTTTAATATCTTGAAA
>JANJYP010118086.1:0-20625 GCA_024605115.1 Rastrelliger brachysoma | reverse complement strand
AGACATGTTTAAAACATGTTTTATAGACAAATTAGAGGTTGTTCTTAAAATTGTTAACTGTTTTAAAAACAATGCTGTGTACACAGTAGCCAGCCAAAGAGAAGAAGAATAAGGCTGAGACAGTAAGAAAGAGAGACAGAGTAAGGACATAAGACGATAAAAATGAGAGGCAGTGAGGTTACTCATCAGCTGGCAGAGATTTGCACATGCAGGCATGGAGACTGTTTTGTGCTTGTGAGGGGATCACTGTGGCGTCGTCACACAGACTCAGATCAAAGAGCCCCTTGACAAGCCCCTGATCTTTTCTCCAGTCAATATAAAGCAGGGGAAAACTCTTTAGGAACCACAGATAATTCTAGATATTTTTAGGTAGATAAAGGGCACACAGGAGTAGCAATAATAGATGAATGAATACGTGACAATCATTTGGCCTTTATCATTATATCTGTACATACCTTTAGTAAGGCACTGGAAAAAATGGGGAAAAAAGAAATAGTAGAATCGGCAAAGCTAAAAGTATCAAATGCTCGGCTCCCAGAGTTGTTCCCAGCTGTGCCAGAAGTGTGCTAACCCTACGTTTGTTTCCAGCTTAAGACTGTGATGCAGAGTGAGGCACATATGTACACAGAAATGTACATACACACAAGGCTCATATTATGAGATATGACTGACCTTTGCGGCCTTATCAACAGCGAACACAAAAAGTTTTCACAAATTCAACCCACTGGTTCCTTTCCATTTTACATTGTAATAAAAATTAACACAATTGCTTAGGAAAATGTGGTTTGACAAGTGGGCCAGAGCAGATTCATAAAATCCTTATAAAACTGTGAGTTTGTGTCACGATATATTTCATTAAGCTACAGTTAGCATGTCCTTCATAATATTTGGACACTTACTCTCCAAGTAGTGTCGATTAATCTCTCTGGAGCCGTGTGCTTGATAATAAACAGTCATCCAGAAATCAAACACCCAGACATTTTTTTTCATGTTCTTTTCTTTTTTTCCTCAATTCTAAAGCCACATTAGGAAAACTATCGCTCCACTTGAATACGATGCTGAGGGAGGGAATCTCAGTTTAGCATTTCTTTGAAACTACTCCATAAATCCAGCTACAGTTGACTTGTTGCAGTTTCTGTGAATATTCTCATACTTCTAGGAAGAATATCCAAATGGATGTTGTGTGCTCCATTAGCAGCTTAGTGCCAGCCTATTCATTATGTTAACTAGTGCATCAAAATCATATGATTGAATATTTTTACAAAGTGGGGACAAATGACTTTTGACATCAAATTTCATCAGAGACTGAAGTTGGTTTAACTATTCTAACTGCACACAATATTCACCAATGAGTCATTCAATTAAAATATAACTATATACAAAGAGAAGATTTTAGGACAATTAATTGTCTTCAACCTTTAAAAACAAAACAAATATTCTGTTTGTGATCCAAAGTGAAGTAAAACTCATGATTACCAGCTTTCCACTTTTTGAATCAGGGATTCTTTTTTATGAGTTCAAATATCTAACGATGTTCAGCCTCTTTCAAACTAAACTAAATGATAAATTCTAAGAATATAATCATTAGTTATCTTATACTCCCTTGAACTACATCGCTACTTTTTGAAAAACCTTCATGATAAAGTCCAGAGGATGTGGCAAAAGTTGGACAAATTAATCTTTGCCTTTACTGGCATATTTGTGGTTTATTTTTTAATCTTTTGCATAGTTGGCTACTCCATATCAGTAAGAGGGTTACAGGAAATCATTGCTGAACCAGTTATCTGCTTTATGTTAAATTATTTTTGTAACCACTGTCATCAAAGTTAATGTGTTCATGGATATTTTTACACATTTGCACAAAAAGTCTGAATATGTTTTGGAGATTTATATGTGATATGCTGCTTTAAGGCAGACTGCAGAGAAAATATAGCAACAATTTCCACTATGCAGCTATACTACTTGTACAGTAGGCCTCAGTGCTTCTGATTAACATTTCCGTGAAATATGACGTTCAACATATTATAGCGGAGGTTGTGCTGGTTAATTAGTACTGCAATTAAATTTCTTTTTTTTTAAAAAAAATCGGGAATTATTGGACTATATATAGCAGTTGACTTATTTAAGTAGCAGAAGTTTTGTCGACTGTTAAAAATACAGAAACCATTAAAATTGAATCATACAATGTTGAACTGCGTGCGTCTCGAAATTAGGAAAACTTCAAAGTCTCACAAAATGCCCAATTAACTCCATGTATTTTACAACAGACACCTACAATGACCACGACCTCGTTAACTGGAATAACGGACGTGTGATAGTCTGCACATGAACAGGCTGTTACAACACTTACATAAATATTTCATACGGCTTTCACTGTGGGATCTTATTTTCCCATGTCTTATATGTCTCACACCACAGACGCTTCTCTGTATGGCTTCTTTAACCCTCCGACATGCAGTCTAACGAGGGCACCTCAATTACAAACTCGAAGAGACCCCTGGTTAAAATATTCAGTATGGACAAGGTTCACTGCGATAAACCCACGACAAAATCAACACGCGCGTGTGTGTGAGTGTGCGTGTGTAAGAGTGCGTGAGGGAGAAGAGGGAGAAACCGCGGACGCCTCGTCTCCTTTCAATTGTTTGACTCATGTATCGACTGTGTAAATAAATAAATTAACTAAACTTCAATCGGATGAATCGTTACCAGATGGATATCAGTGAGGTTATCTTTTCGGTCATTTCAAGTTATAGTTAAGGCCTTTAATTCAAGCTTCACTGAGTCTAAACTGCAGGTGCACTCGACCTGTTTACCGCTTTAAATGCGCATTAACAAAATGTTAAATAATCCTACACTGCAAAAATTATTTACAATTTATAACAAATACAATTTCATAAGAATAATAACCAGCCATTTGGATCCTACCACTGTATGATTCATCAGAATAAAATAAAATTAATTAATTAAAAACCCAATACAAAACCTAAAAATAGTTTTACTTTTTCGCTTTGAATTTTATTACATAATTGGCTCCTTTTATCGTGCCTCATTTTTACAAAAGTAGGAAATCACACTTGATTGTTTAAACTTTTCAAACGCGTCAGCTCATTAGACTCTATGTCAAAAATGGGACATGCTGCACAAGTCAGTAGATAAAATTAAATAGTGTCACTGGCAAGAAAAACTCTGTAATTACACAGCCTTTCGGGTACAAGTAAAACACCAAGAAATACATTCTATTAAAAAACGGAGAGAAACAGAGACTTATCTGCAGAACAAGCAGTAAAGCTGTCACTCACACACTGCCTATAATCTGAATCCTCAAAACTCGCAGGGCGAAATACGCGTAAAGAGCAACACTTGTCTAGAAAAAAAAAGTTTTAACTGCAGGCTTAGAGCGTGCACACTGGCATTTACCCGTATAAACCCTAAAGGTTTGTGTTTCCCTGTGTGGACATGGGAGCAGCGGACAGCTCCGTGCGCCCAGACGCTGGTGAGGAGGACTGGAGAACTCCTGCAGGACTGGTCTGTTTGGCTGCTCTGATTGGCTGCTTGAACTGACAGCTCTGCACATGATTGCAGGGAGAGAAGCCCGACCCCTTTCACTCTTGCTAAAGGAACCATTCATAAACTACACAAGTCCGGCTCACAGCTGAGTGTGGACGAAAAGTGAGCAGGGGGCACAGAGGAGAGAATAGCACAACGAAGAGATGAGTGGTCACAGACGGTGTTTTTAGCCTTTAGCGTCTGCAGCCCAGGACCCACAACCTGAATATGAATCTACCTAGCCGTGCTGGAAGTGCTCAAGAGTTGGACTGATATTTAGCAGGCTATTACGTTGCATCCCTATCCGTTTCCTCCTCCTTACACTGACGTCCATCCGCTGCAAAAGCAAAAAAGAAAAAAAAACTTTGATTACACATTTTTCCTGCACGGGGAAGCATTTGCCTCTGGCTTTACCGGTAAGCATTGGATCCGTCAACTTATTGCGACTCTCCGGTGTACAGCCCGGACCTCTGCCCAAACATGATTGCGACGCAGGCAAAGCTGGTTTACCAGCTAAACAAATATTACAACGAAAGATGCCAAGCTCGCAAAGCGGCCATTGCGAAGACTATAAGGGAGGTTTGTAAAGTGGTGTCGGATGTCCTGAAGGAGGTGGAAGTGCAGGAGCCTCGTTTTATCAGCTCCCTCAGTGAGATAGATGCACGCTATGAGGGGATGGAGGTCATCTCTCCCAATGAGTTTGAGGTAGTGCTCTACCTCAACCAAATGGGGGTGTTCAACTTTGTGGACGACGGCTCCTTGCCCGGCTGCGCGGTGCTGAAGCTGAGTGATGGCCGCAAAAGGAGCATGTCGCTGTGGGTTGAGTTCATCACAGCCTCGGGCTACCTATCAGCAAGAAAGATCCGCTCCAGGTTTCAGACTCTGGTGGCACAAGCTGTGGATAAATGCAGCTACCGCGACGTGGTAAAGATGGTAGCGGACACCAGTGAGGTCAAGCTACGGATCAGGGAGAGGTATGTGGTGCAGATCACCCCCGCGTTCAAGTGCACTGGGATTTGGCCCAGAAGTGCAGCCCAGTGGCCCATGCCTCACATCCCCTGGCCCGGTCCTAACCGGGTAGCAGAAGTCAAAGCCGAGGGTTTTAACCTCCTCTCCAAAGAGTGCTACTCGTTAACGGGGAAGCAGAGCTCTGCGGAGAGCGATGCCTGGGTCCTGCAGTTCAGCGAGGCCGAAAACAGGCTGCTAATGGCCGGCTGCAGGAAGAAGTGTCTGTCCGTGCTCAAGACTCTGAGAGACCGTCACCTGGAACTACCGGGACAGCCGCTCAACAACTACCACATGAAGACCTTGCTGCTGTACGAGTGTGAAAAACACCCAAGAGAGACCGACTGGGACGAGTCTTGCCTCGGAGACCGACTGAATGGCATCCTGCTGCAGCTCATATCCTGTCTGCAGTGCCGCAGATGTCCCCACTACTTCTTGCCAAACTTGGACTTGTTTCAGGGAAAGCCTCACTCAGCCCTGGAGGCTGCGGCTAAGCAGACGTGGAGACTAGCGAGGGAAATCCTCACTAATGCTAAAAGTTTGGACAAATTATGAAGAGATTGTCGAGCTTGAGTCGAGAGACATTTTGGGATAAAACTTAAGAGAAGGACAAAGATGGTTCTCCAACTGATTCTCCAAGCAATGTGAAAAAAATCAGTAACAAAACAATTCAGCGAGAAAACCACAAACACCTTTTTTCTTTTTAATGGAGCAATTGGGCCACTGCCAGAGGGAAAGTGAAGGTACATTTTCAGATAAATGTAATAACTTTTAGTTGTCTCCTTTAAATGTTTTCACAAAGTGAAGAAACTTTTATTTAAATATATGCACAAAATCGTTAAGTGAAAGAATAAAATGTAGCGTGCCAAGTTCAATTTTTTTCATTATGTGACTTAAAAAGAAATGTTAATAAAATGTTGCAAATTAAATTACAACTAGGCCTCGTGTCTTGACGTGTTTTGACAGCTGAGATGACGCAAACGATGCAAATCTGTTGCATTACATTTTGTTATTGTCTGATGAAGAGAAAGCTTAAATTATTCACTTCCATGAGAGATAATTTAACCTCTGCCCTAAGGTGGAAAAAGAAAAGAGCAAAAAAACGTTTTTTGCTTAATTTAAAGAGGGAATGTGCACAGCGTACTTAAGCTCATAAGTTATTTTTACTGTGCGTCACTGGCTCAAAAGGATTTTCGTATGAATGTAAATCAACCAACGTAGGTTAATATATAGGCCTGGGAGCATCACTGCTCTGTTTAAACAGCAGCAAAAGCAGAAGGCCTGCAGCTAAACTCAAGCCTCTATCTGATTAATGCGGTTCACTTTAGATAATGCAGTGCAGCCTGTAGCCTACTGTATAACACCTCAACTGTCACGTTTATTTTAATGGATTCTGATAAAAACAAAAATAAAATCATATTTTTTTTGATGTAATAACAATTTGACTCCTTTATAAACACACATTTATTTAAATAAATACAATAACTTCATGCAGTGTTGAACTGCTCTAACACAACCACCTGTAGGTCAGCAATCTTCTTTAGTTAACAGTTTCTCCACACAGATTTTACAGTTTATGTTTTAATCACAGCACAATACTTTTCTGCATTTTAATTTTTTTAATATTATGTAGAAAACATTTGCTGAAGACCTAAAAATAATTATTGCCTATAGGCATAAATTTGTCGTTAGGTTTTCTTCACAAAGATAACGTGATAAATTAATTATTACAAAAACATAAAGGGGTTAATTTACCATTACCACTAAATAATATTAAATATTTTCGTGGTTTTAAATTTATTTAACAATTTTTTTAAGAAAAAGGAAACAATTATTTTACATTGTTTATATTCTTACAGCATCCGATAAATTACATTTCTATAATAATATTTAATGACAGGCTGACAAAATATTAATTTCTTCCTGGCTTTACAATTATCAGATGTTAATACAAACTTGGGAACACAGCAATAGTCCCATATATGCTTATTCAAATCAACACATTTGTAGATTGTAACATATTAAATAATAATATATGAAATTCATTCAAATTCAAAGCCCGCTTGTAACATTTTACCAACATCTGGTACTTGAAAATGTAAGCATGGCTTCTGAAAGTGACTATTTGAGACGGGATCAATGGAGCTCGACTCTCTTACCTTTGGATCGATGGCCTTGAAGCCTTGGTCGTCCTCATCCACCTCGAAGTAGAGCTCGGAGGCGGTGATGGACAGGGTGCCTTTCACCACCACGGCCGGAGCCACCAGCTGCGCACCGGTGCTCACGTTTACCGGGCCTGGAGGACAGACAGATGCCGGGGCAGAAAACAAGCAGGGACAGCCTTTTAAAAAGTCACCAGTGGTAAAGTTAAACTCAGAAAAACTAAACGAGGGATTAGCTCTGACTTGATGGCAGTTTGCCTACAAAGATAACTTTTAGTTATGGGCCTTTAATAGTGGACGCACATAATTAACAAGGACAATTGAGTGAGAGGATAAACACGTCAAAGACAGTGATAATTAACGATAACTATAAATGTTTTGGTATCGTTTCTCCTAAAGAAAAAACATCGTGATGTAAAACTATTTTGCATTTGAGTAGCAACATCATTAAATTAGCGAGGCTAAACGCTATGGCTCCTTTATACAATACACGTTTCCTCCTTCGTGATCTGAAAAACAAATCAAAATGAGGACATGCAACAGTCCAGACCGGTTTTATAGGTTGCATGAGTGCAGTCCCAAACATGAAATACTGCAGGCCCAAATAACACTCGCACAAAAACAAAGTATTTAAAGTGTAAAACTCGGATGCGTAATTGTCAAAAAGTAGAATCGACTGTCCGTCAGAATTCATTGATTGCAGACTGCTGGGTGAAGCTCGGTTTAATCCCTCATCAATCTTAATTTATGCCAGTATGACAATGAGAGCCCGGCTCAAGGGAGCTGTGGGTGGAAGCTCTGCCCGGCTCCGCACATATATATGAGCCATTGTATTTGCAGATGTGCGCTGCAGCGAGAGGGAGGCTCGGAGCCCGGCTTGATTTCCCTGAGCACCCCTCACACTCATGCAAACGGATGGAATAAACAGATATATTCATCCCTCTGCCTCCCGTTGAACCCCGTGAGTACTGACATGTTATCCGTGGGTTGAAATAACATTTTTTGTTCCGTTCACTCAAAGACATTCAATTACACCTGGAGCAGACAGCTGCTCGAGGGGAGAAACTGAAACCTCGCTTGCAGTACACACATCACGTTATTAGACAGGATTCAACGTTTAATCCTATTGTCATCCAATTGCGTTATTTTAATAGCACTCTGAGCCCCATTAAGGCATCTAAATCTGCTGGGCGCTCTGTCAATGCACATAAAAACGCGGATTACACTGCAATCCGATTAGCAGACTATGATATTTATTTGAGATTATTTAAATAATACACATATCAAAAGCAACAAAAGATTGACGACGTTGCTGGGTTGCATGTAATTTAATAGAAGGGTATGTTGTAGTAGTTTAATGAGGATGGAAGGTTCATGCAAAGAGTTGAAGGCTTTTATTTAGGCAATGCTGCAGTTCTTGATTTAGATAATGTCCCATTTTAGGGTAAGCAGTAGCCTGGGATAAACTTGGCTACTGCTGGATATAAAATGTTTTGAGTGTTGCTATTCAGGCTTGTGTGTATGTTTGTAATGCAGACCTCCAGTGGCAGAGACAGAAAACTGGAGATGTAGTGTTTTCACCAGTCCTCTCCTGGGACTGTTTTACCATAATGAAAAAGAGTTGTCCATAGATATAAGCTTGTTCTACGTGTACACAAGGAGTATGTACTTCCAAACTCTTAATCCAAAGCTTAAAAAAGCTTAAGAAATGCGTTACGATACAACACCACACCACCACCACATTGTATGGGGAATTCACAATAGGAGATGTTGATAATTGTGCATGAGGCAATATGTTTTTACTCATTAGTTAGTACACCTAAACAATGGAATAACATAGTAATATTAATCAATAAGAAAATGACGACAGCTTTATTTCTTTTCTTTTTTTTTCGGGCAAGACAAACAAATGTAGCAGGATGGCTGAAACTAAGATGCAGGTATGAGAGGTGAAAAGGATGAACCATTCCCTTACCTGTTAAATTCTCCAGGTCCTTCTCATCTAAAGATGACAGTGTGTCATCGTCTCCGTCAAGTAACGTCTCACTCTCAGAGTTTTGATTTCCCAGAGCCTGACTCCTAATGGACTGTTTGCCTTTGAGAATATCCTCTTCGGACGCTGAAGGGAAAATAAGGGTTTTTTAGACTTTATATTTAATACATTATAGCCATAAAGTTATATGAATATCATACTATACTGTAGGTTGACGCAACATTCTTGTCTGACTTTATTTCAGTGCACAGTTTCAATGTTCACATGTTGAGGAAGAAAGCATGAATTCAGCTGAAATGCATTTTCTCTGAACAAAACATGATGAAAAAAATGTCATTCCACCTCACAGACTAACTAATAGAGTAGTTGCTGTAAAATGAACCAACAGCTTTTTTTAATACCCCCAATGCCTTAGTTTAGACTGCAGCTTTGAGTGGTGTTCACATGAAATCAAAATTCTTATCTAAAAAATTATTATATTTTCTGAACAGCATTACTCTTCATACAATGCAGTGACACAAGACTATTTTGTTAAGTCACTTATGTTATCATTATTTTCAAATATTATGTTTATGGTATTTAATTTTTGTCAGTTTCTCAAAGTGGGTAAAAAAAAAAGTTTTGTTTTGCCAATAGAAAAAAAAGGACTATTTCTGTAATGTAGTCGATTTAACCACTAATAAAAAACTATTTGCAAAGTTCATCAGCACTGCTGCTCAACCTTGACACATCAGTTTGGAGGAGAGCTGAGTGACAGTGCATTTTTAGCTACGTGCACGCAAGCAAACTGTACATGGCAAACAAAATAAGACAGACAAACGATTGACATGATCTTAACCCTAAATTCACTTTGCTCTTTAACATACATCAAAACAAACACACAAAGATTATCCAAACACATTTGAGCAAAATGAGGGTCGCACACTGCCCATTTTGATTTCAACTGAACATGACTTGAGGTTCCAAATGGATTATTTAAGAAAAATGGTAATCTGCAAACATTTACAGAGCCCTGCATTCCCCAGTGGTGCATGGTAAGGATCCACAGACACAAGTATACAGTACAGACTGGCTGGCAACTCTTCCCTCTTTGTAAACATAGCTGGGAATATAGTGAGGGCTCTCGCTGCTTCTGTGCATGTGTATGTTTTATAATTCAGCATTCTAGTAAGAGCAATGCTGCTTTTATCCACAGAGTCACTGAACACACAACTAGTAGGATTTCTTCATCATCACCTGAGGGGAGATCAGTTGCACTTCCTAAAAAAGGCACAGTCGTGTTATGTGGCTATATACTTTGAAAGTGCTAGAAGAGCGGGACTAAAAAATCTCTTGTCATGGAAAATATGCAGCTCACTGATATTTAGAATGGTCTTCCTGTAATTAAGCCTCCCTAGAGGATTCTTTAGTTAGCAGCACTGAAATTACTACCAGCTCCCCTAATACGTACCACATGCCATTGTATTCACACCAAGGAAGTGGACAGGGAACTTGTCAGACCAGCTTAAAAACAGAGATGTATTTCACCTTCTATGTATTTCACATTAAACATGCTCAGCAATTCTCACATTAATGTACAAGTACTATTAAAGTGCAGTATCTGGCCTTAGTTATATACAGTCTGATGCAACGAAACCTCAAGATTCCCTGCTCCTTCTATTACCCCTAAACACAAGTTATTAATAGCTCCTCAGTTTATAACACTGAAGCAACAGCAACAAAAAATAATGACCACTCAGCATATTGTTTGACTTAGTATATTACAACAGTAAGTTAAGTTCTCTTGACCAGAGTTATGTCGCCTATCACTCGGCATACATTAAAAATATATGCACATAAGTGACAAGCAACGTGCCAACTTCTTGCTCTTTCTGTTCCTGAAGTAGATGGCTTATTTTTTCTTCTTTTAATTTGACAAGTTCGAGGATGTGGTGGTATCGCACGTACTTTTGTCAGTGTGTGTGTGTGTGTGTGTGTCACAGCGATTATGTCAAACATGAAAACTCATAAAATTAAGTTGAAATTCTAGGAACTCAAGACTTCAACAATTAACTTAAACCATTAAAGTATGTGTGAAACACTGAATTGAGTGAAATTAACAAAAAATATAAATACAAGTAATTATAGTATGATATAAATAACAATCAAAGAAAATATGAAAACAAAATATAGACTGAAAAAATAGTCACTGTCATTAACCTTAAAAACAGATGATCATTTAAATGAATGAATCATCAAAAAATATTACAATGATGAACAATTTACTACTAAGAGCCGGTGTGCCATATTAACAAAAAAATCTACCACGGCACTTCAACCCCATCACTCATCACACGGGGCGCAGGAACGTGCATAAATCCCAACAGGTTACACTTTTTCCAAGACCCCATTTCCCGACTGAGAGGTTCAGCTACCTGCTTATACAACTCAAGGCATGCATGGTCACAGCAATTAAATTGTCAAAATTAACAAATTTGTTTTTAACAGGAGCGTAGCCAGGAGTGTGGTCATGAGGCGAGTATTGATTACCAGAACAGAGACATTAGTCTTCAGGTATTTACTCTGCCACCTCTGCTACACGGGCCCTGGACCAGACCAAATCAATCCCCAGAAAAGATGGTTCTTTCCAGCCATAAATACATAACAGCCTACTCAAACCTACTGGCAGCCACACACTCTCCTGTGGAAATCATCTTGGCGCAGTATGAATGATAACAGTTGTCCATGTCCTTAACACAAAAATGTACATTTTCTCCATGTTTTAAAAGGAGAAGTTGCATATTTCTCTCCTCTTGAAAAGTAAAAAAATGGTACAATATATGACTAAATAAAAAATGCTAAATATTTTCCACTACCTCTGATTTTGTAATCATATGTGTGACTTCAAAAGTGTAGCCACAAGTAGCTAGGAAATTATGGTAAAATCAAGACTGATCTTATACTAAATATTTTCTTAGGGAGTGAGACTGCATTTTCTCCTCTGCATCTGATGAATATAATTACAGCCAGATATGACCTTTGTGCTCTGTTTGAAAACGCAGCCCTGCATCGGGTCGACTAAAACAAGACGAAAGGTTACATCAGAAAATGGATGCCGTCAGGCTTCAATGTCAAAGAGTTATTTTAATGATATATTCCCATACTTCAGCCAGGCAGTATACTCTCTTGAGGTAGCATACCCTTGCCACAACTAGCTGCTGGCTATTTTTACACAGACTTGACTTTGAAACCAAATGTTGTTTGCAGGAATTTGTCTTTTCCCCCAGTAATGAATACATGCAGCACATAAGCTGAAATCGTTTTGAATAAAATTGAATAGCAGACCAAATACCTGAATAACCAGCTCACTGAATGCCTTCAACACATTTTCGTCAGCTAAAGGAATTGACAGTGCATAAGTGATATGCCTCTTTTCTGCCATGAACATGCTGAAGGAAAAATAAGGAGAAATTGAGATGGAAACAAAAGTGAAAATCAGAGTCTGGCTGCAGGAGAGCAGCGATCAGCTGGACTCTGTTCCCGGTCTCCAGCTGCCTCCATGCTGCAGCCATTACTACAGACCAGAGGTCTCCCAGGATTCTAAGATCTCCAACACTTATTGCTTTTAGATCACGCTCTTATTGACTCCTGTCACACCTGCCATTTGTCTATGATGTCACAGTGAGGACATTTGCGGTCCGAAAGTGGCCGTTTTGTCGAGAAAGTAATTGATAGAGCTGGTAAATTTAGGACCAGCATGACGATGATTGCAAACCCTGGTGTGTGCTGGAAATGCAGAAATGAGGGATTACATTTTCTCTGGAGGAGAAATGTGACTCCTAGTGCTAATGCAAAGAAGTGTCATTTAGATACTGTGGCTGNGTGTGTGCTGGAAATGCAGAAATGAGGGATTACATTTTCTCTAGAGGAGAAATGTGACTCCTAGTGCTAATGCAAAGAAGTGTCATTTAGATACTGTGGCTATAAGAGACTGCTGGGAATATGTAGTTGTTTTCAGCCACAGTTTATTGAAAATCTGCACTGCACCTGTCTTTACAGAGAAGTACATTGAAACAATGACAAAAAGGTCAAATTTAATGGATCTATCTATTTAATGAATCTATTGCAATACTAAAGGAAAATATCAATGCTGTAAGTTTTAACGACATCTCTGCATTCTGGGTTAATTAAGTATTTACGACATTTTTCTTCTTCAAGAATGTGAGCTACATGGTGATTTGTATTTCAACAATATAATTAACCAGAGGGAACAATATATTACTGTGTAACAATAGTAGACATTAAATCAATAAATCTGTCACTGAGTTATATACCTCAAAATACATTTAATTTCAACAGCAAACACTATATATCTTTATAAATAAATAATACTGAAATAACAATACTAACCCCTCATGAAAATGCAAAATCCTAAGCGAGGAAAAATGAAGAGGGGCATAAACATTACTTACCACTGATATCAGCCACTGTTATGCAGCAAGGAAAAAAGAATGAACAAAATTTCACATTTCATGTCACTCACAACCACTAAGTCCAAAACTGAATGTCTGAGTAAAGCATACTAACACTAATTATTAGTCCAGCTTTGCATAATGGGAGGCAGGGTAGGAAATTACCTGTGTGAAATTCTAATGAGGGTTCTATTTTACTGTGTCTTGTGGTACAATAAATCTTTTATTGCAGCGGGAGGACTAATTTTTATTGCCTTGTACCTGGTGCTACCACCAAGTGAGTAAAAAAGGCAGTGCAAAGAAAAGGTAGGGGGGGGGGGACATGGTGGATGTGACTGACCGTGTTCGGCCGCAGCTTTGAGTGTAGCCTCTGAGTGAGTGGATCCGAAGGGGTTCCTGATGAAGCGACGTCGCCGCCTTAAATCGTCCTCCCAGTAGTCCAGGCGCCAGAACTCCCTCGGTCGGCTGCAATGAGACAGAGGTAGCACATGTGTTAGCAATTACCAGCCAGCATGGTATAGCAGCCCAGCATTAGCACTCGGTCCGAGCAAGCATACATAAAGCCGGCATTGTGTTTGGTGTTTTTTTTTTTTAACTTTTAGAATCACTCTTTAAAAACATTCACTTATATGCATGTTTAGACCCCTAATCATTGAATCTCTGTCCTTGATAATGGCAGTATCTGTTTTCTATAACATGTTTCCTTTTTTTTTTGTNTTTTTTAACTTTTAGAATCACTCTTTAAAAACATTCACTTATATGCATGTTTAGACCCCTAATCATTGAATCTCTGTCCTTGATAATGGCAGAATCTGTTTTCTATAACATGTTTCCTTTTTTTTTTGTTACTTCTGCTTTTTTCTCCCATCCTCTCTTTGGGTAGTTGAACTGAGCACAAAGTACATCTCAGTAGAAAGAGCAAATGACAGCGTGATCATTTTCCACACACTTTTGTGGCACGTGCCTCCATTCTAGGCTCATTTCAAGCCCAGCAGGATATCTCTTGTCAGGACTTGTGGCTAGCGGGATAAGGAGAAGGCCATTACAAACACAGAGGAGGGGATAGATAGCATTACCAATATTAATCAATGTCTATAGCATCCGTTTTTCTTCCCAATTTACATCTCCCTTTACCAGACCAGGTCAGTAAATCATTCTGCTCTTAAGGCAAAGAAAGTGTTAACTTTTAATGAGGAGTGACTGCCACATAGCATTGTGCATGTACACTGTGTGCCAGCCTATAATGAAATATCACTTCTATTTTTGAAAGCGATTTAATTAAAGCATATAATAATCTAAAACATCCATTACCTATGGCTTGAAGGCATAACAAAATATAAGAAAATCATCTTTTGCGTTACCTCAGTATTTTTTTCTGTTTGAGTTTAGTAAGGTTTTTCGATCTAAACTTTACTATTAAACAAGGCTGTACATTTGTCAATTAAGCAGCAAAAAAACACTTTTAAATGAAAAAGCAGCTCATGTGTTAATGATTAACAACTCAGGTGGGGAGGGAAAAACAACATGCACTTGGTCTTCAGTGAGACTAAATCCTGACTGTCGGACTCAAGTCAAATAGTCATTTTACTTGTACTAAATGTTCTCATGAGAAACACTTTAAAGAAGTAAGAAAATCATGTTCTATACTCAACCTGAAGTTGCACTGGATTTAGTTTTAAATTCACCAACCAAAGGTCCAAAAACACTACAAAAAATGATTATGGTAAATAGTAAATGTCTTTATGCTGTTTCAAAAATTAAAAAACAAGTTTTATCAACTGCCACGGTCCACACTCTCATGAAGCATAAATTTAGTTATGTGCTATCTACCACATCTAAGTGCACACTGGTTTTCTATTCCACAGGCAATTTCTCTATAAGTACGCTGATCCTTGAAGCAACATAAAGGGCTAAAAAATGCAAGAACTACAATAAAAGATTTTTTTTTTTCAAAACTGAACCAACAGAAAAAAAAAGTTAATATATTTCTAAAATTAATTTAAAGTGGCTGCAGTTTACCCTGTAAAGGTTTAGGAAGACACAGTTTATAGTTTCAGTGGCACTGCCTATGATGGGAGAACCCCAGCATACTTTATGTGATCTACTCTTGAACGCTGCTCTGGCCAGGGGCTCCTCACAAATCTTCAGCCCAACACCAATGATCACACAGGGGCCTCTAAAAGGGAAAGGAGCTTTGCACAAGAAAATAAATACAATTTCCAAGTGGGTCCTTTAAAACCTAGTATGGCCTTGCTAATGAAAACCATTGATTATTTGATTTATCTGACCAAAAAAAATCTGTTTAAAAAGGCTGAATGAAGAGCGGTGAGTGACTGCTGCGGCTCACATCTTCAGTCTGGAAGTTAAGCTGTAGCCACAGAGTATAACTACTCTGAGGGGAAATGTGACATGATAGAAAAATAAGTAAAATGGAAAAAAAGAAAAAAAATGGGAATTTAGACTGAATATTTAGAGCAGTGGATCAAGAGTGTGTAAGTGTGTATGCACACACGTGTGTGTTTGTGCATGTGCATGTGTGTATATAATGCAGGTTGGAATGACACAAGGGACACAGGTCTGTGCAGGACCAGATTTCTCACCAGTGACAAAACCTGCTCTATGTTTGCATGTGATAGTCTCTGAACACAAATGGCCACTTCATCATCCTGCCTGCAATGGTATTCATCTATGAAAATAATTATCAAGGTTGTGCATGGCACACAGCTTTGCATCAGGACGCACTCGTCTCTCATCTCATGGAAGGGTGGGGGGTTGGTGGTGGGGGGGCTGTGTGATCCACACAATACACATTAATCCATCAGGAGGGGAACCATTGGCTGGAGTAATTAGTCACGGCATGGGGGGACTACCTCAGCCAGTCATATTCATCCTGTGTGCCATGAACAGGCGACAATGGAAGTCCTAATGACGGGGTGCTAGAAGAGGTGGACGGCCGATGAAAGGTACCTCGTCATCAATCCCCGATGAGAGCACTGCTGTAACAAGAATGGAGATGTACAGCGCTATGCAACCCCCATACCGCACACAGAGTGTGTTTCCACAAAGATGATAAATTATTCAGAGCTCATCCATCCTCCTAGGGCATCCTTGGCAGAATTTACTGAGGCACCATCCTTCAAAATAACAACAATTAAAATAACAAAGGGCTAGCGTTGTGCAGTGGCTCACGCCAACCACTTGTGTAATTAGTAATTAGTTCGGTCATAAAAGGTGTCTGGAAGACCCACTCGTTAAGCCTGAAGTGACTGTTGTCTAATGATGAAAGTGGGGGAGAGACACACGGACAGAGTCTGACAGACAGAATGTGTGTGTTCTTCTAAATTTTAGCAATACTTAAACATACAGTATCTCACTGTACAAGCTCTGAGTTTGTGTGTGTTAAGGGGTATTCGTTGAGGCATACCAAGCCTTTCTAATGTAGACCACATTGGCTACTGATGAAACAGAGTCCGGAAGAATTTTATGTGAGGTAGTAAATAGTGATTACCCTTTTCTTCTTCTTTTTTTTTTAAACATCTTTTGGATGCTCCTCGGGACTCTGGAGTTGTAAATTTCAGGAAGTTTACCAACACGGGAGATAAATGGAGAAGCTCAAGTTTCTTCTTTTATGTGGCCCTGATGCTCTTTGTCCCTAATCAGTTAACAAAATAGTTATGCCTCCAATTTAACAAACTCAACACAAGCCATCAACACACTGCAAGGAGATATTTTACTTGTGAGCTCTTTAAAATTTCAATTGTGATCCTAAATTGTCCATTTACATCAAAACAGAGCAGGCGTCCAAGTAGATCTGGCATAGCTAGGTGACACACAAAACAAATGGTTTAATTGGAAGGAGTGTTCAGTATAAGAGCTGTTTCAGGATTAATGAAATGCTTATTTGGAAAGAACAGCGTTTAGGAACGTGCAACGCCAAGTAAACTACATTAAGTACATTTTATTTGATAATCTATTCCATGACACAAAGGTGCTGTTTAGCCAAATAACAACCAATGAGCCAGTACACCAGTGAGGTATGGCAATTATAAAAAGTGTGCCTTCAAAGCACGAGTCAATGTAAGATCAATGACTGTGTGTTAATTTGAAACAAATTCTAAAATGTTTTGGCCCTTTTTTATACATGAATTAATCTCTAATTTCTTATTGTTGAATTTGGGTTATTGTCTTTTTGGTTGGGGGTGGAGGGTGGGAAGGGGTTGCAAGCTATTACTGTTTCCTGCTGCAGCCACATCTCCCAAGGGATATATTATGGTTAATTTCATCCTAAATATAATCCTAATCTAGCATTAAAAAAGCCTAAAATAAACAATCCCAATCCACCGCCATGTCCCCTCTATTAATCACCATATATTATTGGGATTAGTGGTATTCTGAGTAGAGCCAAATTGCTCAGTATTACCAAACAGCCCATTTAAACATGCTAATAGATTCTGCCTGCAGGTCAGGAAAGTTTGATAGCACTGTTATTTCAATGGCACAATTGTTCCTTTTTTGACAAGGACAAATGATTCTCATCCATCAAACATCATTGTCCAGATGCTGATGCATACGTTCTTACTTCTTTAACCCCATTTTAAGTCTTTAAAAGTTTATTTTATATTTTAAACTTACATTGGGAATGGACAAGAAAAGCATCTAATATTATTCTAAATAATTAAATTTCAATTCAGCTCATCTGTTTTTAGAGAAAAAAGCTTGAGTTTACATTGGATGAATGTGAAGAGGTATGACAAATATTACTGTTTTGCTTGGCTTGTTTTCAAAGCATTGGATGGTATGTAAATTATATAACATGACCTTTATCGTAGCATGCAGGACATGCAGAGTGAATATGCTTTCATATATCACTACAAGCGTCTGCACTTTGGCACAAACAGTCATTCATAACCTTTCTGCTAAATTAATTTGGGTACAGTCAATGAGACCTGCATATGCAGCAGAGATTTCTCTACTTGCTTATTTTATATTAATGCCAGTTCCCATTGGCAGCCCTCAAATTGCTCAAATATTGCCGCTATCCCCAGGATCATTTTGCTTTGATTTGCATAAACCATGTGTTTAGAAGAAACGGGAGAGCCAGAATAGATTGAGGATTTGTCATGTTGAGGACTGGTTGCTTGAGCACTGGCTCTTTGTCAAGTGGTGGCAGCGATCGCTCCGATGGTATCTCCAGACTCAAATTAAAATGAAACAGGAGCAAATACCTTCCCACTGAAATTGTTTGGCATGATTAAGTCTTGCTGAAGTGATTTTCTACATGTGCATTAATGCTTATGCTTCCCACTCCAATGTAGTGTACAGAAGGCCATCTACGTGTGTGTGTATGTTAATTCACCCTGGTTAATGTTGTTTATAAGATTTACCAGAGGTAATGTTAGGGTCACAGACCCGACAACATTTCCATCTTACCCACTTAAATGACAGTACATATGTAATTTTGCCCATCCTTATTATTAATCATAGGATCAAGTCATTTAATTTGTCTATTTTTAATTTGAATTTAAATAACATGGAATGAGTGATCTAACACTAGGTCAGATCTGAGATGAAAAATGTTTGAAAACATATCTAATCAAAGACTATGTGGTTGATTAGAGAAAATAATCAAAACAAAAAATCTGAATCTCAGGCTTACATATGAGCCAAGGAATTCAGTCACACTGGAATATCATATATGTGCGTTCACATCTTTGGTTTTATAGCTCCCTTGTTAACTGCCTTTTCACTGGATTTGCTTTTAACACACAAGAGTGCACATTCTCTCATTACCAAGACAACATAAGCACCTAACACTCCTCCCAATTAACTCCAATTTATCCAAGAGCTTTCAAAAAGCGATCTGAAAAAAGAGAGGGAGTGATATTGCATCTTTGTAACATCACCGGCTTGTGAGGATCAAAGTACTCCCATGGGTAGGAGGCAAAAGGCTTCAGACTCCCCACAATGCAGTGCAGCCAAATTAAATAATGCAAATCGAGCCCTAATTACCACCAGCTTAGTGTGCAGCTTCCAATTAGCAGCAATTACACTCAGTGTAAATTCACCAACAAAAAGCCAGACAATTACACACTAATTATATCAGATTTCATGGGAGGTAAAAGGCAAAGTGTCGTGCTTTGTAAGGTAGTAAATATTGACCAAAGACAAGACTCTATAAAATGCTGTGAAAATGTGTTTTCCACTCTGGTGATTTTTTTTTTTTTTAAATTAATGTTAAATTAGATTTACTGTAGAAAATTATCTAAGCATCAACAACATAATAAATAGTATATACAGACTTTCGCTGCTCCAACATTGAAGTGGTACCATCTGTATCTTTGATGAAGAGTCACATTTTTCCTGTGATTTTGACAACATGCATTTATGGCCATTTATCACCGCTACTGCTAGGTAATGAGGGCATCCACTGGACCGGAGTTGAATAATTCTGCCATTACTGGCCCATTGTAATAATCTTCTGACCTCTAGCTTTCAAAGCTGTTCTTGAATGGTATGACAAATACGAACACGTACCCATGTTTCCAATACACCCCAAAAGAAAAGCAGAGTGGAGAAGGCTCAAGGACAGCTGAGATGGCGAATCTGAGACAATTTTTTTCAAGCATAAAGTTAACATTTATTACATTTGTTTTTAACCATGACATCATATTTAACTTGCACCTCAAATTCCTAAACCAACCAAGAGGTTTCACAAAACACACTTTTGTAAATGTTTAATTTTTAATTTCTTAAAAGGCAAACCATCATACATTAAATTTCTAATTAAACCTACGCAAAGTTAATCAAATTAAACTCGCCTTGTCTATTAGTCTGAGGTCTTTGCTAATATTCCATCAAACAAACAAGCTTTGTGCCCTCTGCTTTGCACTCTAGTGTGTTGTGTGTCCTGCTCCTGTGTAATGCAGGGCTACAAGGCTCGGCAATCTCATCTAGCAAGGCTGTCTGCTATTCATGAGCACCTCCTCCTCTCCCTCCATCATATGGCTGTGCCCATTATACAGCACTTAGAGAGAGTGTGAGCGTGTGTATGTGTGTTTGTGTGTCTCGTGTTATTCTTCATTTGAGGAAAAATTGAAATAAAAATTTTCATAAAGAATCAACTATTAAAAAACCTCACACATTAAAAATGTATAATGTTGTTCATATTTGTTTTTGTATTTCCATACTGTTAATATATTATGAGGATCAGCCATTATACTGTACCTCAGAGAGAAATATATATCTATTTTTTTATACTTATGTTTCACGCTGCTTGTAGTAGACAGATTTTCTATAGAAAGTCCATATATGGTATATCTTCATTTTATCTCTATTTTCTTTCATTACATTTGTTTAACACCAAGTGTGTTTGTAGCTGTAACTCATTATATGTCACACTTAGAAGAATAAAGTGATCTATCTGTTGTAACATCCATTATCAGTATCAATTCGTAAAGATCACAGAGTT
>JANJYP010118085.1:0-13601 GCA_024605115.1 Rastrelliger brachysoma | reverse complement strand
ATTTTTTTACTTTTACATATTTGTAATTTCATTTTTTTTTAACCTAAATTCTTTGCAGGTTTTAGCATTTACATATGTATGTCAATGTAAATAAAATCGACTGATGGAGGTCTATTCACACCCCTAAGATACACATGACTACACTATGAGATATTTGAGTTGCTGTTACTATATAGATTTTAAATCGCATGCTTACCTTGCCCATTGTAACTGTGTTAAGTTCAGATCAGAACAGACACGAGGCTGTTGCAGACCCCTTTATAGACCTTGCTGGGATCAGGGCTTTGCAAACGTGAAACAAAGCTTTGTCGTGTCAGCACAGTGTGCTTTATAGCCTGCACAACACTATAGAACTGGTGAGCTGCAGCAGCCGCTTTGTCTCTGTCAAAGCTCTGCCTGTCTATGGAAAATACTGAACAACTGCACTTTCTCAAAGTACTACAATAAGAGTTGCAACAGCTGCCTTTATTGGCATGAATGCAACAAACCTGCATGTAGACTGTGTGGATGGACAGGGCAGCAAAGAGAAATGATTTGGTCTGTTTTGCCAGGCATTTGACAGTAATTTACACAGATCATTTAAGCAGCAATAGGCTTTTATGGGTTAAAGATGAATGTTAAGTATGAACTTCAGACCTGGTGTTTACATGTGTGGATTTGCTGAAATAAGTTCACAAAGCACATAGTTATTTTAAAAGCAAGTGTTTAATGTTCAATTGAAAAACACTGGAGTAGAGTTTACATGAGAGTCCTCATTCTCCTGAAAGAGCCCACCATGGGGTTGTGGCAGCCCCAGTCAGCACAGGCCCTGTACTCTCCAGGGCGCAGGAAAAACTGGCGTCCCCTGTAGTTAGGGTGCTCGTAGAAGATCCAGAAACCCTCCATGACATTGCAGGAGTAAATGTCACGGTAATGGAAACGGTCATACACATTGGGGCAGTCATCCATGAACTCCATTGTATGTCCCATCATCTCAGGCCTGTTGTAGATCCTCATCCTGTAGGATCCTCTATACTGTGTGTGAAAGTAATTGGGACATGATTATTATGCTATTTTTGCAGGTGTGAACTCTGGAAAACACTTTAGTAGAGCTTTCTGACCTGAGTTGATCTCTTTAACTTTAAATACAAGTGACTTGTGGTTTCTACGAGTAAGTATAGATGGGAATGAGCAACAACTCTTTCAGAGCATGGCATGATTAGGTTTNAAGTATAGATGGGAATGAGCAACAACTCTTTCAGAGCATGGCGTGATTAGATTTTCCTCTCTAAACTGCCAGAAACACTCAATGTGATTTGCAGAATTAGAATGAAGGCACCAAGTCTTAGGGGGGGTGTATCATATTCCTTTTAAAGGCTGACTGGGTCTCCTTGTGGGCCTTGCAAGAGAGACTTTTATGCTATGACCTGCCTGAGTATCTATAAATGACATCAAAAGGCTAGTGATTGACAACCATTTCTGAGGCAGTATTTGATGTACAAGGTGAACAGTGGGGGGAGAGGGGACTACCAATCCTATCTCTGTTTGATTGACTTACAGGAGGGAACATCTGGCAGGAACGGATGCAGTTGTTGAAACCCATCCAGCAGTGGTAGTCAGGGTAGTCACCAGGTCCAAGAATGTACTGGTAGCCCATGTAGTGAGGCTTCTCATAGGCCACCCAGTGACCACCGCTGACGCGGATGGAGTTGCAGCAGTTGAAGTGCCTGAAAGTGTCCATGCAGTCACTGCTGCACTCCCAGTGGCGGCCCTGGAAGTTGCGGCCCTCATAGAAGATGATCTTGAATGAAAGTGAGAAAGAGGTATGTATCACTCAAGTTAGTTGTAGCTACATAAATTGACAGGTTGCGATACTCATGAATGGGCTGTAGGGGACACTGCTCTCCCTTGAACAAACAAACCCAATTACTTGTTCAGAGCCCTCCCTCACTCTTCAGCACAGTTGCTACTTTTCTCTATTGCTTGACAGGTGAAAACAAGTCAAACTAGTTTTCCCCTGGCTTTTATTTAAAACATAATGTATGCTTGTCCAAACTGAACACTCTGACTCTGACAAATTTTAGGAGAGAAACTCAAGAGACATTTTCCCTTTAAACATATATGCCTTTATAGACTTTCCCCTCAAAATTATCAGTTAGCAAGCCATCATAATTTCTTATAGCTAACATAACTTGAATAGGTAGTTTTGCTGCCTACTATCTACTTTTCCTATCCCTGTTGCAATATTTAACACTCCAAAAGCATGCCATTTTCCTTGTTCACTGCTTCGTTAAAGCTGTTGGCATATTGCATGTGAGCTCATACCTTCCCCATGGTTGCAGAGCTGTGGATGTTAGCGCACCATAGCCATAGACACACTTACAGGTCCTTTTATACTCTCCCACTGACAATGAGGCCTCTGACACGTCAGGGACTACTACTCTTTACCATTTCAGATGCCGGCTACTGTTCCCTTTGTCTGGCAGCCCATGGCTAACTTATCTCCTGTCTGCTAGAGTTTACCTATAGAATTGCCCCCCTTCACAAAAATGAACGCCACACAAGTGCTATTCTGTGTTTGGATGACCCTTGTTCAGCCATGACCTTGTGATGCAGCCTTTTGAAATATCAGACAAAGGCCCTTTAGGTATGTGGCCCCCCAACAACAAAGCCTTTAAAGGGTACAGTTGGTTAGGTCATTTTTTTTGGGGGGGGGCACTCTTTACTACTACTTAACCAGGTCATGACTTTGATTTCACTTCTCTGTATAATTGTAACAGTCACTTTTCATTCAGTCTCGATTTGGATTGGTGCGTTCCTAAAGTGGTACAGGTCATAGTATATTTGTTGTTCAATTCCTGTTAGGGTAAGTGATGCTGATACCGTGGACTAAGTCAAGCTTTTGTGTTGATGTAATCTACAGTGATCTGTTGTCTTTTTTGCTTCCATAGCCTGCAGTTGTACTATGATGCCAGACGGGGCTAGTCTGTTTACAGATGTACAGACAAAACTGCTCAGTATGTGTGATATAAAAGAAGGGGTTTGGGGCATCTGTGTGTTTCAGTCTTTGTATAAAGTGATAGATGTTTGGACTTGAGTCTTTGGCTTGTAAGCATAGCCCAGAGCTGAAGGGGAAAAGGCCAGAAAGAGTTGCCGCCATGTATTGTGTTCCCAAAGCCCAGCTGATGCCAGAAAGGTCAGTCTCATCCTTTAGCCTTTCATCAGGATAAAGAGCGTGTGCCCCCTCTTCACTTTGTGTGCTTTTTGCAGCTTCAACTCTGTAAAAAGGCAAATGTTTTCAGAGAGCACAATAGCCATTATGTTCCTGGGCAAAAATGCTGCAACTGTGGTAATATATCGACAGCCATATGACACTATTTCAGTGTTAAGGAACAGCGTTGATAAGCTTTTGCTTCTTTGATCACTCATCGACTTGAAACTCTCATAGGCTTCAATAGGTTTCATGTTTGAAGCTGCACTCTTTTTCTATGACATAAATAGATCATTGATATCCTTTCATCACACCGTGCAGCGTAATTGTGGTGGATTATCAGATGGGATGTTGTTTTGTTTTGCGAGTTTCTGGAGCAAATATTTACTCTGGGAGGAAAGGTTTTATCAGAACATATAAGAAACAAATGTTTAGATTTTCCTCATATGTTCATTCAAAGATTAATGATTTCTTTCATCATGCATATTAAATGTAACATCTTTTTAATCAGTCTCAATGGAAGAGGGCAACAGAATGACAGGGAAACTATACTTCGAGTGGAAATCACTTCAAGCTGTGTGTGATACAGTATTGAACATTTGCTCTGTTCGAGTGTCTTAAGGCTCCAAGGCTGCTGTTCTGTAGCTTAGCTTGACCTCTGACCTTTGTACTGAGGGAGGCATGTAACTGAGGTGCAATGCAGTGTTTGAACGAAGTCATATTCAAGAATATGATTGCCATCACCATCGTTCAGATTGTTCTCATTTTCATCACTGAGGAACGTCAGCTAACCCAAACTCATTAGTCGGGACCTTGGCTCTCTCCATGTCTCTGTGGCTTCCAGAGGGAACCATATTTCCCAGGCTCTCAAATGATCATCTTTAGCTGTGCTACAAGACATCTCCTCCCCACCCTGAAGGGAAAGTAACATCACAGACTCCCTTGCCTGCTTTCTCAGTTCCCCCTGGAGGAGAAGAAAGCTACCCGCTGAGGAGTATTCTACTCTTCATCTCAGAATGATGGAAGAAAAGGAAAAGAGACGGGAACAGAATGGGGGGCTAGATTTGCAGCTCCATTGTGTCCGAGGATCTCATTGTGCAATCTGTGTAATCGTGTGGGAGATGACGACACTATTAGCCCAAAGAATGACTGTCAGTTGGGGACCTCTGTGATTGATGTGCACCCCACAGAGATAGGAGAAACTTTGACAGATAGCAACCCCAGCACCAGTTAACTTGCAACCTTTTTTCATCTATCCATCTTCCAAAAAAAAAAAAATCCTCATTCATGTAGCTGATATCTAATTAGTATGTGAATGTGCAATTCACTCAGTAAAACACATTTCAGGTCAGGGGAGACTTACTTAGATTTAAAACAAACCATATTCCAAACTGTGGTACCTCTGACCCTGGTATATAGAATAAGTCTCAGCAAAAAATGTTGTAGAGAGAGATAGGAGAGCAGCCATGCTTGCAGTGCCTTCAGTGTGTTCTTTTACTGAACAGTTATTACAAAAACACTATGGGTGTAAACAAGGGGTCTATGTGAGTTTTGCTCCTGAGAACTGGCTAATCTGGTGCTGAAAGTGTGGTATGATCGGAAAGCGCTCGCCAAAAAGCCTCCCACGCCGGGAGTAGAATGAGGACCTCTCTTTTGCTGAGAGATCATCCTCTCCATTCTTTCTGTCAGAAAATCTCCAGGCATCCTCCCTCTCTTGTCACTGCCAGCGCACAGGCTCTATCGGGATTGCCAGACGCAGGAGCCACTATGAGCCTGTGCCAGGGCCAGGATTTACCGCGATGCGTCTGATGTGCTCCATCTTTTTGCTGGGGGATAATTAAAAGAGGAAATGGTGTTGGAAGAACAGAGTGGAAAAGCAGGAGGAGGGGGCTTGGACCGAGCAAATGGATGCAGCTGTCAATTATGTTGAGTTGTTGATATGTTGTTTGTTTTCTCTTCTCTGAGATTTTTGTGTTGAACTGTTCCCCATCAGGATTTAGTTTTAAAGTTTGTGTTAAATCTCCAATCCGTACATGTAATTAAAACATTTAGACTAATTAAGAAGTACTCTTACCAATGAAATCAACATGAAGATTTTTTTCTTATTTTTTCTGTTGACCTGCAGGTGAACATTTTCTTAATGAAGAAACAACAAACATCTACATATTCACAGTACATCTAATATTATGCATGTTTTAAACCAGCCTGTATGGACAATTAATGAAATTTAGAATTTACATTTTAGAGAGCTTTTTATTAAATACGTTTAACTCTGCTGTTACAGAAAACAAGCTCAAATCTATAAATAAAAAGGACCAGAAGATTATCATACCAGTACCACTCTTGGCACTGGAATCATGTTATCTTGAATATCACAGATTTAAATAACAGTTCCTCTTTTTTGTCAAGATTTACAAAATTAAAGTTGAGCTATCAAGTATGTTGGACCAACAACCGCACTTTTGCTTATGGTGGATTTCCTTCAAGTTGCAGCAGTCAGAACTAGCTGTCTTTCAGGAAACCTTGACTGTTCAAATCATTCAATGATCTTGCTTTATATAAAAAATCAATTTAAAATGCTCCACCATACAGCGTGACCCAAACTCTGTGAAAAGCAGGACAACTCCTTCGTCTCTCAGCAGACACACCAGGGGGAGTGATGGCTTTTAGTTGCTCTCACTCCTCATCTCCACACTCTGTTTTGACGTGGCGTGTCTCCCATGCCCCAAAGCTTTAAAGGTTTAAAGAGCAACTTTTCATCCTGTAATCCAGGTGCCTTTCAAACAAGTCATGCTGTTTACTGACACATGACAAAAAAGTTCAACCCCCTCTCATCTCTCTGCTTACAAGACTGTAACTCACCTCAGAGCCTGGTAGTCATTCCTCCAGAGCGCCCTGAACAAACAGTCTCAGTGAGAAGGGGCTCCTGCCTTTCACCACTCACTAAATTTGTAATCAGATGTGATACTGTTGTTCACTTCTTCAAATTTGTCATCAAAGCAAATGTGTTCTGACAACAGCTAGTGACAAGTGCACCAGAGGAGAGGCAGCAAATCAGCTTTTTCATACTGCATATCAATTATTGATCATGTTGCTCCCCCCTCCCCCGCTACCCCAGCAAGTAGACACCTTGTGATAATGAAATACATCAATTTAAAAAATAAATAATAAACTGGGGTCGGCTCCATTGTTGCAAAGCTTTAAGAGCTTGATTGACTGCCTGCACATTTTCCTCGTTGGCAGTCAGGCAGATCAAAGGAAGGTTCCTCTTATTGCCCAAGGCCACTTGCAATTTATTTAGAGGAGCTGTGCTGCTGTCCCAGCAGGTAACATTATTGGGCAGAGACACTTAGGATAATCATAGCTTTGAGGTGCCTCTCAAATCCCACCTCTGCTGGCTCTATCATGCATGCAAAAAAATACATGCTTATGATTTACAAAAACCCCTCCTTATTATACTAAATTAAGCAGTAGATAAGACTACATTAATATCCTCACATGGAATATCCAGTTGCTCAAAGGCAATGACCTTAGCTGCCCTAAAAATGTTAGGTTATTATGGATTTGGCTACATATGTCAAGATGTATTGGATTTTCATTTCAGAAGTGATCCCTATTTCATTTTTATATTATCTATTGTATTTATCTAACAAAATAAGTCTTCAGATAATATATAATAACACATAATGTTTCAGCAGTTTCATATAATGATCACATTACAGTTTATAATATTTTCACAGAGCAAAATGTTCCTTGATGTGATGAAACATAAAAACATGTTTGCGTAAAATTATGTATGTCTATCTCTTCATATGACTGAAGTCATATGAGGGGATAGACATGTGGAAAACAAAAAGTGTGATGTTGCATCAGTTAGACAAATAAGTCACATTCTTATGTGAAAATTGTGTTTGCAGTGCCTGGCACCTTGATAGTGTTACTTGCATTTCCAGTTTTTCAAAGGCCTTTTCTGTGCACCACATAAATAATACACAACAGAGAGCATAATAACGGGATGTTTTTTTTTCTCGTCCAGACACATGTGATTGCTTATGAGCACACAGTTTAAAATAATGAAGGTTTTTCCCAAATTACACAGTTAAAACAACATAAGGTTGTTACTGAACAGGTTTAAATGTGAGGTATTTTTTATATCACACATTTACAAACAGGCTCCCAAAAATCTTGACTCTTTAATTTCCACAAGAGATTCAGTTTGATCAGATTAAGATATATTGTCAGCCTAGCAAACAAAATCTTATAAGGAATGTGAACGTACATTTGAATTGTTTTGATTACAAAGACGTTCTTCTGCTGCAGCTGTTAAGTTCTTAAGAATAAAGAAACACAATTTAGAAAATGTTGAGATAATCTACACTCAGTCCTGCCACATCAGCCCCTTTTTTGATAGGATGAATATAAAATAAAAGCCATGNGAATTGTTTTGATTACAAAGACGTTCTTCTGCTGCAGCTGTTAAGTCCTTAAGAATAAAGAAACACAATTTAGAAAATGTTGAGATAATCTACACTCAGTCCTGCCACATCAGCCCCTTTTTTGATAGGATGAATATAAAATAAAAGCCACATATTTATGTAAATGAATTTGATTGATCATATTATAAAGCAATTTGATGGGATTCTACAGATAAGACAGGCTTGTTATATTATTTGAAATGAGCTTTTGTGTCTAGATCCAGCTATGTTAATAGAAGATCTTGTTTAAAACAGCCACTCTTCACATTTTAATAACAAAAGGAATTTTTCACATACAGTATGAGATCATGATAATAGTTATATTCTTGATGTTGTCAAATGTTATATTTATATATAATTAATATCTAAATATTTAAGTCTAAACAGTTAAAGCCTTGAAAATATAACAGTGATGTGGTATAGTAAAATTTAAATCTGACTTTTAGTTCTTTTGAATAATTGTGCAGAAAGAACACATGGATGTTTTATAATTTTAACTATTTATAGTATGCAATTGGCTTAGATCATGTCATGAGATTTCATTTATTAGAAAATGTGTGCCTTCCCTCCTTCTGTCCCTTAATTTACTGATTTTAGATGTCACCTTTGTGAAATACCCCTTTTCATGCTTTAGAAAAACACATTTCTAGACTTCTTTTAATCCTAAGTTGAGCAACATTTGTTTTGTTCATTAGCACTAGTTCATTCAAATAGTTCCTAGTTGGTCCTCAGCATTCAGCAGATATCTCAGTTAATTTGCCAGATAGTTCTAGGCACTAGAGGGCACTAGAAGCCAAAGCATTGGCTGTTTGCAGAAAAGCTTTTGAAAGTTCTTTATACCACAGCCATATCTCTGAGCAGCTTGTATGTTTGTCTGCTTCCATGTATACATTTGTAAGTAAGCTTGGACACACATGTATATAGACATGAGATAGACAATGGCACTCATTCAGGTGGACGGTATGTGTGTGTGTCAGTGCCATGGTGCCTGTCTGTACTGAAGCCTATCAGTGGTCAGACATAGTTTTACCGAGGGACAAGTTTAAAAAAAAGTCACTGACAGGCTGACATGACCTGTGTCCCAGCACACATGCTGCTTGTCCTCTNCTCACTCACACACACACACACACACACACACACACACACACACACACACACACACGCGCACACACACACACACACACACACACTACAGTGTTATGGTGTTGTTTTTAGAATGTTTCAAACAAACTTAAACTAGACACACATACACAATGGTGTGCGCACACACAGCATGGTCAAACAAAGTCTCAGACAGACAATGAACAGTTAGCTTTGTAGCAGTTTCAAGCCAGTGTGTTTTTGAACTGCAGATGTGGATGCTGACTGAAGGATCAGTGCACAAACTGCAGGACTGCAGAGATGGCAGTTCTCCCATAGGGTCTGGCACAGCCCAGGCCTTTGTGCTGTACCCCATTTGCACTGTTCATTTAGCCATGTTGAAGAGGTGGTGGTGGTCTGTGCCTGTGTGCTGTGCTGGTGATTGAAAGTACATCCTCAAGCCTGTGTTTGCACATTGAACACCATATGCCATTTGTTTGCTTGTAGGCAAGGTTCGCAGAGACATAGTGTTTGAAAAAGATTTCATCCTTGCATATACAGGACAGTAGAGCTGGAATCTAAATTGAGCTGTCCATTTTTGTGTCAGCATTGGAAGCTATACATCTTAGATTTATGAATTCTACAGAAAAAAGCTTATCTTTGTGGCAAGCACTGGTTTCCATTTCTACTGGGAATTAATTGCACAACCGTGAAACGAAGGTAATGCAAGATGGAATCAAGAATGTTATTAACATTCGTGCACAGTTGTTTTTTGTTGAAGGATAGGGTAGCGAGATGCATAAGAGGCTCTTCTTGATCTAAGTGAGGCCTCAGAGGAGCAAGAGAGAGGCGCTCCTGTCCCTGGACTGAGGCGAGAACGGGCCCTCAGTAGAGTCCCTAGAAGACCGAAAGCTCCACTCAGGGGAGTTTCAACCAAATTAAAAAACAATGATACACCAAGGGAGAATCTAATGCCAATTCCCATCATCAAGACCCACATTCTTCACTGTTTTGCTTTTAACTTTAGTTTTTTTTTTCTTTCCCTCTGTCTCTGACTCTCTCTCTTTTCCCTCCGCACTGTTGTTTTCTAGTTTGTTTTCCACCCGTACTCCTCTGGCTGTCGCCGAGCGCTACAGCCACTTTCAAAGGCTCGGCTGTCACGCGCCGCCTTTGAGTCCCGTTTGAAATTTTAACGTACATGTTGTCAGGGTGCCGTCAGGAGTGATTGACAGGTCCGTCCCAGAGCAACACCGGGCTTGGCAGGCTGGCTGTCTTTTGTCAGAGGCAGCCGAGGAGAAGCAACAAAGGAAAGGAGCAGAGGAGGAAAAAACATACATAAATAAAACAAAACTGCTCTTACCCATTTCTCAATAAAGACCAAATTAGATTAATCTTAAGACAGAGCAAGGCAGGCAGGCAGTTGTGAAAAAGACTTGATATTTTCTCTGGCTTTGTTCCCTGCCATTGATGGTGCACTGCTTAGACACCCTCTCAACAGGACACCAAAGGCAGCACAGCAAGAGTTGTATAAAGAGCCAGCTGTACATATTAATGTTCATTATCACCTCCATTTACAGCACAGAAATTGAAAAAGTACAAAGTTTGTCCTGAACTCACCTTTTTTTGAAAATATAGATGTGACGTTTTTGGCCTTGTCTATTACTGTGTTTTAAATGAAATCCAGTGACCACTTTGACTCAGGCTGATTTAAAATATCCAACTACTTCACAGAGACCAATCAAGTTTTCAGCATTTTTAAAGATGGATAGGGAGGATTTTTTTTTACCTGAAAATGAAGGTAATCTATATATAATCTATATATCAGGTTTTTGACCAATATCAAAGCCTTGACATTGCCAGATTCAGAAATATCTGGTTGTCAGAACTCATACTTCAGCTCCCTAGGTGTAACTCGGCTGTTCATAGATGTAGGAGACTGTGACAACACACAACTCCATCCTCTGCCTCTTGCATATCTCCAACCAAATAAATCCAAGTCTAAAAAAATAAACAAATAAAAACAAAGCAGAATTATTGCTGATTATGATATTGCCTGGACATTTCATTAGATGCATCTATTAGATATCTATAATAATTAGTTTACTAACTTTGTGACTATTATTTTTCCCTTATTACATTTCACTGTAACCATTGCCAGAAATATTTCTTAGTTTCTTAGTCAGAGATAAAAAAGTCATTTATTACTCTCTGTCTCTTTAGACAGTCCAACCAAAGTGCAAGAAAAAAATATTCAGTGTAACACAGTCTTTGAGATTCATATCAGCTGTCAGTGTTAGGGTTGTAGGGCAGTATGGCTGGGCTCGAGGCCCATGATAGCGAGAACCCAGTCTACGAAAGTGTCTTTGAGCAAGACACTGAATCTCTGCCAGCTCCATGTTGATCTCTGACCTGCCTGTGCAGCGAGCACAAAGCACAAAGACTCTCTTCGAATAAAATCAAAAATAATGAGAATAGAAATCTAAGTTCATGTGAAAGTTGTGGAGAAGTTTGTTTAAACAGTGCAATAGTGCAGTAATGATTGATTCAGTGGTGTACATGAAAATGAGGGCATTAACAAGTCTCACCACTTTGAAAATCAAGGACACTGTCGTCCCATCTCCCTTTTCTTACAAGTGTCGCTCAGTGTGAGGGGAGTTGAACAACAGCAGCCACAGGAACTGGAACACCACAATATCACTGTACTTCCAGTGTTCCTGTCAACCAGGGTGATGATTACGACATAAAACTGCACAGGCCACATTAATGGGAAATTTTGGCATTTATCAACCTGGATCCTAATTGTCCCCTCTTTTTGTGTCTAAGTGAAAAATTGAGACAACAATTTTTGGAATTGGTCCACTACTGAGCAGCAGCATTTTAGTCAGCAGCCAGGTAAAAGGCAGCAGTATAATCCGATGGGGCAACAGAGCAATAGGAAGTCTCATTCTGAAATGTTGTGAGTTTTGAGTTGTTATATCAGTTAAATATTCAGCCATATCCTTGAAAATCATTTAGATTAAACTAATCATCAAGTACTCCTCTCTCCAACTCTGTCATGGCTGAATATTCTGAACAAGAATTAACTTGGTTAGACAAAATAATAAACAGATTGAATCAGTTGATAGGTAAAGAAAAAAGTGTTATTTCTTGTTATGTTTCTCTCCATAACATGGTCAGACACTTATAACAATCTGCGCCTGCCAGTGGCAAAAACAAGCACTTTTAGTTGTCATACATTGACGTGGCACTCTTGCCCTATCGGATTACAATGCAACCCATTTTGCAAGTACTGACTGAAGCACTCTTTCTCAATACTAGACCATTTTCAAAAATTGATTTCCTTTTTAGATATAATATGATGGGAAATTTTGGTCCAGGTTGAAAGGGGATGAAGTTTCCCTTTCAGATGTAAGCATGAAAGAATAAGGAATTCAGCAAAAAGACTGAGGCAATTTCATATCTAAAAGTGACCCATGAACTAAAGGAAAAAGCTGTATATGATCTCTCCTTAATTTTACCACATCATATTATTTATGCAGGAAAACAACATTTTCAGATAATGTGTGAATGTTGGGCTCTTTATTGTTACACACCAAGTCTTTTTTTTTTCATTTTAATTTTACAGATCAGTCTGTTTCAGCCACTTGCAGCAACTTGTGTCAACAACTATAGACATGAATCAGAGGGGAAAGTGTAAGCCTTGTAAAGAGCAAGGGTTTTGTTTGTGTAGAGTGCCGCACATGATGAGATGAGTGACTTCCACTCGCTCACTGAAAGGTTAGGCTTTTCCTTCTGCCGGTATCTTTTTAAAAGAAAACATGTCTGGTGTTTGATAACTGCTTGACATTTGACAGTCTTTTCGGACCAATCAGAAGCAGCTACAATGAAAAAACATACAGTTTTGTCACTTTCCTCAAGCCTTTCAAAGGCAGTCTTTTGCCACAGCTATCAACATCAGATACCAGGGGTGTTGTGCTTTTTTTTCTTTCATTTGTGTTTATTTTTTCCCTTTTTTTTCGGCCTAACCCACTCTCCTGAGACCTCATCGCTCCATCAGTGCTGAACGCGAGAAAAATCACTTTCCAGTGTCAAAAGTGTCAACCACCTAACCTTATTGCAGTGTTGCCACAATGTGAACCTTCTCTCCACTTCTCTGCAGCTCTCAGAATCAGCTCAGCTGGGCTGCACTGAAGCACTCTGTTTTGTTCTCTGTGGGGCATTGTCGCTATATCTTTCTTTATAGTTTCACAATGTGTTCTACTGTAAATTATCAACTGTATGTTATCTTGGAGGAAAAGCGAAGAGCTAGAGGGAAGCAACAAAGCCACCAGTCTCTCTGGTTACATAATTCATGTCAGCCATATTCAAATAAAATTTATCACATTGTCAGTCATCGAGAAGCAAACGTGTGTGCAGGAGCGTATGTATGTATGTGCGGGTGCGTGTATGCAAGAGCATGGAAAACTCTGAAGTAATAAATTAATAATACCATGGGAGCATGTGAATGAGCATGTTTAGTCATTCTGTTTGACAACAGAAGGAAACGGCCTATTCCTTGGGGTAGAAATCAAATTTCACACTTTCATAGATATTGTTCCTTCCTCCAAATGTTTAAAATATAGGGTCTTGCTCTGGCAGCGAAGTGGCTCAAACAGCACTTTGCACTGAAGTAACTTTTGTTTGGCCATACACCACAAGAACATTCTCTCAAGGAGAAAAGCAGGATGTAGTTGAAGTGGCCTTGGTTTAAGATGGAGTAGTTTACTGAGGAAAACACTGGTTCATGACTTCTGAATAAACTAGATAAACTAGAAAACCTTGAAAAGAGTGGTAGCGCTATAATGCTTGTTTTATAT
>JANJYP010118068.1:0-16734 GCA_024605115.1 Rastrelliger brachysoma | reverse complement strand
TTTTTTTTTGCACAAGAATTTTTTCATGTGCATGTAACTTCTGCCTGTGCAACTGGCAAGACTACTTCAATTTCCATAATCATCCACAGCTTTGCTTTGTTGCTTATTACTAATGTATGGTGCTAAAATCATGGCTGTAGACTTTAAGTTAGTTCACATAAAGCTCATTGCAACAATATTGGGAAATATGCATTAAACATATCAACATTTTTTCAGAAAATATACACTGCCAGTCAAAAGTTCCTTATTTTTCCATATTGAAGTTGTCTCCAAGTCCCCAAAGCTAAAAAATATGTTCATAAGGATACAGAAAGAGCTTCTTCAAAGAACAAGAAATATGTTAACAACAAGCTGTTCTGCAGCAGTTGAGAAACGTTGGTGCTACCAATTCCTACAGGTGTCTCAACTTTTCTTCATCACTTCAACCCCCTCTGTATCACATAGTGGTGAACACACTGTTCTACCATACCCTGGTACAGATCATTATTTGAACAGTACAGCACTGCTGACAAAAGTGTGTTGCAAGAAAAATGGAGAGAAAACGACAATTAAAAATGGAAGAATGACATCACAACACTTTCATACAGAGACATTGTGAAGAAAGTCAAAACTGACAGGAAGAGCTCTGGCATCATTTTCAATAAAAAGCGAGAAAGATTGGGCTGTTCTAAAACTGTTGACTGGTAATGTATTTACAATGAAGATATTCACATGAAATTTTCATCAGACATTGGGACATTGGCATTAACTCAAGAAAGTTTACACATACAGAGATATTTTCAAAAACAGACATTAGTACATACTGTGATGCCGGCTGTCTACAACTCCATTTTTGTCCATTTAGGTGCAAATGTGAAAACAGTTTTCCAAAATCTCCACTGTGGCCAGAGTTTTCAAAAAGACTCATTTTCAGAGGCGTTTTCTCTGTTTGTGTGTAAATGAATTTTTCAAGATATCAGTGTATGTGTAAATGGGGTCGTACATTTCAGTTAGTGTATTCTTGTGTCAATCAACTTTACTACACATAACTTCATCTATGGTCTTTGATAACTTTTTTGTGTGTGTGTGATTTTTTTTTAAGTTAAAACCAAAGTCTGTTGAAAACTTCATATGAATATCATCATCAGAAATATACTGTATTTACTGAAAACGCTGTAGATGCATTCATTCCTTCTGAACATTCCCTACAGTTTCCCTCACTGCATGCATCATATTTTCTGTGAACACTACCTTTTGTATTTGCATGCTGCATTATGTATGTTGTAATTTATGATTGAATGTATCTGTATAGAGCACTTAAGGCAACGTGTGTGTGTGTGTGTGTGTGTGTGTGTGTGTGTGTGTGTGTGTGTGTGTGTGTGTGTGTTTTAACTACAGTAAATTGGCTGTGCTATTGATACTGCTGTGACACTGTAGATTGTGATTGCTTTGACAGTCCTCTTGTTTAATGAGTCTTCCTCGTGCGTGTGTGCGTGCGTGTGTATCCTGTGCATGAATCCCAATTGACCATATAAAGATGAGAGCCAAGGCCAAATAGCAATCTCCCTGAAGAGAGCTGGAAACAGATACAAACAACAGTCAGCAAAGGTTTTGGCCACAGATAGTGCAGGCTATCGACTTGATGGATCAATACCCTCAACTGCTTTAGCTGAGCCAGACTCCACCTCAGTTCAATAAAGCACAGATCTATCTCCAGTCCCTGTCTGGACTGATGGCAGAGATTGATTAGGAAGCATTTGTCAATGCTGAGACACTTTCTAAGAGGAATAGGTAACATTCATGTCCAGTGAGAGCAGCAGCCACATCACTTTTAGGTTTCTTCCTGCTCATTTGCAACATCCGCACGTTTCTACCAGGTTAAGTTTTCTCTGCTCACTTGTTAGCTTGTAATAATGAGCCTTCACTGTGTATTATGAGCGGTCGAGCTCGCATGCTCTCGATGTAAAAGCGCTGAACCGTGTTTGCACGGCGAGGCCCGTAGGTTTATCCTGTTGTCACCTAGACTGATAATCCCATGCATGCTAAATGACAGAGGAGCTGAGGAACAAGAGAGAAATGACATACTTATAGGAAGGATACCTGAAGCACAAGATAATTAATTCAACCTGAGCCACACGCCACTCGCTACATTATGCATGAACTCCATTACCATAAACATGCGTATCTTTACCCTTTGGCTCGTTTATTACTTTGTGCACCGTCAGAAAAAAGGAGGTTGACTTCAGTTTCCTTCAAAGAGTTAATTGCATTGGTTACACATTGGGGGAAAAAATAGTCAAGAGCAAATTCACAAGAGCTGCCACGGGCTAAACTTTGTTTGCAGTACAGTAAAGGGCACACTTTATTTCCTCATTCGTTCTCTGGCTGTGTGTGAACAACAGAGCGTCCAGTTGTGAAAAGGAGCGCTGTTAAGTCATTGGAAGCTATTAGTGGCATGACAGTTTTTTTCCCCACCAGTACCACTGTAACCTAAGCCAGCTCTCTACAAAATACATTTATTTTATGTGTGGTCAGATGTTTTTCAGTGGCAGTGATGAGCGTGACCTTCATATGACATGGTGCAGGGGGGAAGTTAGTGCGTGGAGGATGGGCATGTAAAAGCGTTTGCCTTCATCAGCATCCCCTCACATGTGTCACACATCAAAGTCACCAGTGACATTTTTTATTATTTTAACTGGTTCAGCATCTTTCTAACCCACAGCATTAATCACATACAGTAATGTGGACCCACACCCTCATCATTCATTAATTGCCACATGCCACAATGACTGTCCACTGATTTGATACGTCTCATATACTGTACATTAAAAAAACAATCTATACAGCACTGTCCTTAACCTTAACATACTGTTCATAATGTGACTCATAACTGGCCTCTACACAGGTTCACATTGATAAATTCACCTTCAGTTATTAATACATGTTTGAGTAATCCTCAGTGAAGCTGTCAAGGCTGGGCTCTATTTATTCATTTATTTATTTATGGGGAAAAAAAAGATATTCATAATCACTATTTTATGTTTTAGAAGGACATTTTATACAGTGTGGAGAAAACATGCAGATTTTTAGAAAAAAATAAATGCATTTCCACTTTTTACATTGGCATAAACAAAATGTAAAAAATGATAAAGAGGGGAAAAAGAAAAAGTTTGGTTGATATGACCATGGTCACACCAGCAGTAACAGGTATTATGATATTCTCCCAAAAAGATGCAAGGATTTAATAATAATCAAAGATAAGTCCTTGTGTTTTAATAAAGACGCATCATGATTCTATATTGGTATCAAGTCTCTACAAGGTCAATGGAATAATAGAGTAATAATAATAATTTAAGTGGGGCTGATACAACATAATGTTCATAATATAACAGTTTTATTTATGCTGATTAAAGTCGTCATGTGGAATTCTTTTAGTAAATTAGTACAAATAACGCTTGTAAACAGTATTCACACATTATTAGAATTATATTAGTCTCTTTCTCTTTGCTTGTGAGCATTTTTCCCCAGTCACCATTTGATGGGGCATTTCTAATTACCAGCAGTGCTACATTTGGCTCGGTATCTTGTTACAGCGCTGTTTATTTTTAAATGGACACTACAGTCTTATTAAGTTATGAATTTTATAGGAGTGTCCTGACATCTCACGACCTGTCCCTCATGAGATGAAGACACCTTTACAAGACCACATTACTCACAAGACTTTATGTACCTCTGTAGGAGCAGGTACACACAGCAACCAGCTAGCCAGGAATGCTTCTGAAAATGAACTGACCTTAATGTGTTTGCTGAATTAAATATATTCAACTGGAGTGAATTGGGGTTTAAAACATGGCTGTAATGCATTAGTCACACATGATAATGACTTAGTGTGTAGCTGGATAGTGTGCAGCAGTCAGCATTTAAACATCTGAATGGAGTTTCTACTTTATGTAGGTCCTGATACAGTAATTATACATACAGTAACCTTCTATTGATTCTAATAATGTAATGTATAATTTATAATAACAAAGTGTTCTTTTGATTAAAAAACATTGCAGGGAGGGTGTGGCTCATACATGGTTCAGAAATGTGACCTATCTCCCATTGGAATGTCCCATGTGGCGAGGAGAGCGAGCACTACTAGTACCTGTAGATGTGCAGCGTTTTGTTAACCTCCTCAGATTAGGCTCTGAACAGCGGAACTGGTGTGAGTCGTGAAATGACTAATCAACCATTCATCACTCTCAGCCATCATATCTGCCCAATTCCTCTCCCTTCCTCTCTCCATTGATCATGTAGTGTGCACGGGAGGGAGTGATCGAGTGTGTGTGACTGTGCAGCAACAGTATACAGCGATACCAAGACAGAGCAGACCTCCTTGAAATGATTGCAGGTTGAGATGTCCACCATACCCGCAAAAAATAAAAATAAAAACAATGATCACCCTAACATAATAGAGAGAAATATGAATTAAAATTGTAATTTCCAATAGTGACAAGATTATATATGTGCAGTCTTAAATTTACATTAGCACTACATGTGGCCAGCAACATGTGTAGATTTAGTTAGTAGCTAGCCATGAATGATTTGTTGTGCATAAATTTTGTATAGCAACTAATTGCTAACGGCTCCTATGCAAGGTGTGAATATGAACAGTATGTGAAGGTGAAGTGGTCAGTCAGTAATGAATGCAACAGTCAAACTCATATAGTAAAGCGGATGTGTAACCCTTCAGAAGTTTTATTCATATTAATCCTGAGTGAGTCCTTTCAGGGTTGAAGCACATTGATCACAGTAGAGGGTGTATTATATTACAGTCAGTATGGATGAGGCAGATAGATGCAGTGGTAGTTATCCATCTGCAGAGATATCATAGAGCAAGGTCACACACCCCCCACACACACATACACCCTCCCCTCCCCTGCCCTCCCGTCCCTCCCTCTCTTCCCCTGCACCACCTCTCCCTCCCTCTGTCCCTGCGCTTGTGCCATCCACACCGCTTCACATCACTCAAAGATGACAATCTAATGAAAGATCCTTGTACTGAGCTCATGGTGCCTTCAAGTGCATTCCGCCAAATAGCTATTAAAATGCCCTACACTGGGTGATTGCCTTTCAGAGAGGAGGAAATTGGAGAAGGCAATAGATTGAGCGGGAGGATTAAAAACGGTGGAGGGCTTGATTAGATAGCCGCAGCCTGTCAAGATCTCATTGACCAGAGGAAAGGATACGCTGTTAGGCAACTACCCAGCACCCCACCCACCCCACCTCACACACACACACACACACACACACACACATAGACCCCACACAGGATGCCTCTATGAATATTTACATATATTTATTTATCCAGTCAAGCTTTGCTCTCTGCATGTCTCCTGTGGAGAAGCTCATAATAAAATAATGTGGATAGTTTAGACAAAAAGGCTTGTGGATTTTTTTGAGAGAACAGAACAGAGGAGGGTCTTTTATTTTTCTGTCACACCACATTTCTATGTTATTTAATCCTTCCCCTTGCAAGATTTATTGTGAAAGATCAAATAGTGTGGTGGAAAATGGATTGGGTGTGCTCCCTGCATCATAAATGAGTGTTTTGCCACATTAGTGATCTAATGTCATCGTTTTAACAGTGTGCAATTTTTTTCTTTTCTTTCTTTTCTTTTTTTGCATACCTTGCATTTGCCTTCTTTTTTATTGTGTAACCATAGCGGCAGCATGATGAATCTATATCAGGTTAATCATCAAATATAATCAGAATTCAGGATCACAAATTCTTCTACTAATCAGTGAAGCGAAAAATGTCTTTGTTCAAATAGAAAGAGGAAGCAGTGTTTGATAATCATTTTGTTGTGTTTGCTATCATTTTGGTGATTAATATGTTAACAGTTTAACAGTTTAATAGAAGTTGAGTTGGTTATATAATTTAAATGATTTGTCTATCTATTCTATTCTTTTTTTAAATGTCAGAGATGGTCATGTTTTAAATCGGTGAAACCTAAGATGAACTCCTTTCCCCCCACCCTATTAATTTCTGTACAGTCCCTTATTACTATAACTGATTATGAATAACCAGTGTGTGTGGCACTTCTCACATATCTTTATGGTAGCATGCCTGGCATCTCAGAGGTGTGAAATTCACTTGTGAACGATTATAAATACCTCCATTTTCCTCATGATTGACACAAAATGAATATTTAATGATACATTTAATGTGTCATTCACACTTTAATGTAGCTAAATGCTGCAAATATAAGTGAGAAATACAATCTCAGAGCAAGTACATGGCACATGAACAAGATTTGAAGTTGACTGTGTGGAGAAAGTTGGATTCTTAATATAAAACTTATAAATGTGTTAAGATATGACCTTTACATTTTTCTAAAACAAAAGTGATGGAAAGAAAAAAACACAAGGGAAATTACAAAAGCACAATAGTTATATAATCAAATTAAAATATGTGCCAAGAATTCCAAAAATAATTTTGGGAAAATGTCACATCAGACTTTAAAATCCAAAAGACTTTGAAGAATGCTTTATTGCAGAGGTTGTGAGTCATCACATAGACATTAAGACTAAAGGCTGGGATATTAAAGCTGAAGAGAAAAAGCGCATGGTTGAACAGCGGTAAAGCATGAGTAGTCAGGGGACACTGGGGCCCAGTGTCTGTGATGACTGTCTGCTTTCTATAATTGGAGGCTGCACAGTCAGTGGTGGTGTCCCACACCTACACACCACTGTGGGCTCTGCCTGCAGGTCAGATGGGTGCATGGGCCAGATTTGACTCTTATGCCCAACACATATAGAATACAATAGAATAGACAGTATACATTATTCTTATTGTTCTATTTGCACATATGTCAGAGAAAAAATAAATAAAGATAAAACATGTAGATGAGGTAGAAACCCACTCTGGCCACATAATCACAATGCAAACATAAATAACATTTCATGCAAAAAAAAAAAAAATCTAAAAGTACAACAGCAAAATAAGTTAAATTCAAAATAATAAAATAAGTGAATACATTTGCCACATATTACAAAATCTGCATTATGTACTAAAACATGTATAAGCTTCATTCTGTATCTGGGCAAAGAGAAATAGATACATGCAAATTTCTATTCTATAGTAATAAAGACACAAACACACACATACACAATCATCCCAAATCAATAAATATATGTATATTTTAAAAACAGCATTTAATAGCAGCTTGAGTATTGCACAGGTCGTTCCACTACTGCACATTGAGTTAGGTTGTAATAATAGTTAATGACACAACGTGGTTCCCTCTAAGTATACACTTACTACAAGACTGTTTGATCTGGTGTGTGTGAAAAGTAAGTTGAGTGGAGTATTGATAATGAGTCAGATCAGAAGTTGAACTTTTACATATAAATTGACCAACCATACCATCCTCAAATAGTGGACAAATACACAGAAGCACACCTTCATTACACACTTATTATATTTTATACATTTTAAATTTGTTAATGTTTCCTGTTCATGTCAACAGTAGAAACACAGTATGTACTTACAAAGGAACATTTCCTTTACGTGTTTATTACACACTCTTCATATTCTGACTCATAATTAGTATCTACACATCTTATTCATAAATCCCCATCAGTCATAAATAATTCACAGGAGAACATTTGATAGAATATGATGAATACAACACGTTTGAATGCTGATTTTTGATTCTGTTTTAAATAAACACAGGTCAGATTTATTCATTTTCATATAAACATGTGTATCAGCTGCACACAAACTTTAAAACATGTGTATAGCATGGTTCACAGTAGGAAAAGGACCAGCTAAAATGAATGTATATGGGGTTTTACTGCTCTTGAATGTGAAGATGAGTCACATTTGACACATTTGACCCTGAACAGTATGTAAGAGCTAACAGCATCTAGTGGCTCTGATAAAGACGTCAGAGAAAGAAAAGAAAAGTGTGCAAGATTATTTCAAATTGTGACAATTATATATGATATGTAGATATAACTCACTGATAACTGCAGTTATGGTATATGGACTGTACTTATATAGTGCTGTTCTAGTCTTTATAGAGCACTCGGTTTGGAGTTTAGTATCTTGCTCAAGGACAGGTGGACACGTGGAGTGGAGAAGCATCGATTTTNTGTGTGTGGGTGTGTGTGTGTGTGTGTGTGTGTGTGTGTGTGTGTGTGTGTGTGTGTGTGTGTGTGTGTGATTGACAGCAGCTGCAGGTTTAGCGCTGCAGAGACAAAGTAACCAAACTGATGTGGCTACAAGTAATGTGCAGTGAATGTGTTGTTAACAGTGGTGGTGTTTAGTGTAGCAGGATGCAGTCAGGCTCAGTGTGACTACCTGCTTTGCCTATGATACAACCAGTGGTGACTGGTCATTGGAGGCAGGCGCAGCAGTGCCCCACATAGCGTCATGAAGAACAAAATGAATTTGTTATCAACAATTGTCAAATACAATTATACATCACATATTAAGTAGGCCTGCATGATAAATCCATAGCCACATTTGGATTATTTTTATTGGCTTAAAATTCATATATATGCATATAATAATGATTATATAAGTTATTCTGTGTATTGTGTGTATTGTGCATTGGAAAATGGTAATGCGCATGCTCAGAGTGTTGGTCTATTAAAATGTATAGCCACGAAAATGACAAGTGGGGCTCACAGCCTGTAGACTTTATTGGCTGATAATTCAAAGCGCTGTTGGTGATTGGCTGCTGTCAAGTCTCCAAACTGCTGGAAATTAGCAAACAATTTCTTGACAGAATTCACTTGCTTACTGACTCATTTATTTAGGTTAGATTGTGGTCAGATGACTCAGATTCACCTCTTTTACCATAATGAAAAGTGAGAAAGTCACCAGTTGACACGGTCACCAGTTACACCAAAACACTGCCAGTAAGACAAACCGAGGATTTCAAGTGATCAAGTGATACTCCGTTTTGGTGAGTAAAACTGAATAAAATTATAATTTAAAATCCAATCATAGAAATCTGATGTCTTATTTTGTTTTTCTGTTGCTGGACTGAATTAAGATATTGAAATTGTGATCTGTGGGATTGTTGTCATGCTAAATAAGGTTTGGATCTTTTTGGTTGTGTACCATAAATCCAGGTTGACTTATGGTCCAGTGGGTTCTCTCTACATGAAGCCAGTGTAGTTATTTGTAATGTAATGTAAAAAGGGAAAAAATACATGGGTTCTACTGTTAACCCCACCAATTTTTGTTTGATGCAGAGATTTGAATGGAACCAAGATCATATACATAGAAATAAACTCATACATATTTAGTCACATTTATGCAAAAAAAAAGGCATCATGAAATAATATCTTTTCATGAAACCAAACAATGCACTCCCGGACAAAAACAGCTACTATCACACAATATCATGCCCTGTTTTACCTAAGACATGAAAATACAACATAGCAATAATGACTTCCATGTGTTTGATGTAAAGGGAAAATATTTCAGTCAAAGACATGTCAATATCTACGGCTCAAATATGATCCAGAACAGCCTGAATGGACAGACATTAGCATATATTCGCGTTCGTGTACAGATGCTACAAATCTTTTCATTTTTGTGCGTTTTGAGCCATTTTAGGAAAAGTCATCAAATGTCAGAATAAAATACATTTGGGATGTTTTTACCACTGTCAAATGTCAAAACACGTTAAATTTGAGCGTAACAGTACTGCATGTAAAGGTAGAAAGTGGTGGCACAGCAGTGAATATGACATGTTTGTATTGTTGTGACTTTTTGTCAGATTGTAGCTTTTATTAGAGAATTCATGACATTTCTAAATCTATCAAGCTGCTTTTTGAGAGTAGAGTGAATATACAGTGGGTACTTTGAAATGTTTTCTTTTGTTCCTTTCTCTTTTCACATGTATTTTCATTGTCGCTTTCATATTTTTGCTTCATTTTGCCAAAGCAATCCGCTTCTTTTCTGAAGTGATATCCAGCAGTCAGCAGCAGCAGCTCTCAGCCCTGTGCAGCGGGTACACTCAACCACATGGAATTAGAATTCTCAGTGGAGGTGGATGTCTGACTGGGATTGACTGAGACGTATAAACTTGGCAAAATAAAAGCACAGTGGATCAATCAACATCTTACCACCTTGTACATGTTTAATCCAGGGTGTGTGTACATTTTAAGTACACATTTAATGACCTTTAAGACTTTTTTAATTCCTCTTTTCATTCATTTCAACTCAGTGCAGAAAAGTGTCACACATGACTGTTACTCATATATAATATATTATGAGACAGTAATGTAAAAGCAGTAGTAGTGTGTTGAAATGGAGCTCATTTTAAAGTCATTTCTATAGGACTGTAACTCATGATTAGTTTAATTATAGCTCACACTGATTTAGTTTTTACTTACTTTAGCTTTATTTAAGGCTATTAAAAATAATATGACATAAATAAAACATTGATCATCTACAAGAGCAATAAAGTGCAATTATTTTATACATAAAAAAATGATAAATAACAAACTGAACAAATAAAATTACAATATTAAAAACTACAGAGGTGTGAAGGCTTTTTAAGGATCCATAGACTCTGCCTTTGATTTGATTTACTATCTTTTATGAATGGATTTTATTTTTTGGCATTCCTCAAATCAGGATGACAATTTATTAAACATAACTCCTATGCAACTACATACCCTGACCTCATTTTGACCAGTTATGGTATTGTATTATATCCAGAATTTATTACATCACCAGTTGCTAACAGACACCCCCCAACCTCGATCCTCCTCCCTCGGTGGTTTCCTAGCCTCGAGGGGTTTTTTTTTTGCGAGGCGTTGCGTTGAAATACTGTATCTGTTCAAACTCCCACGACGCGTAGCCCACACTAAACCGGGCCGATCTCCCTTTCATCTGTTGGAAAAAAGCTGCTCTGCCTCTGCCTCTCCCTCATGACTCCGCTGTTTACACTCAGACAAGCGAGCAGCTCAATGAACAGCAGTCAAACAGCTCTATAGACAGCAGCATTCAATAAAAACAACCTCTGCACTCCTCTGCCACTGCCCCCGGAACAAGTCTATTGTAGTGGCAGGCTCATTTTCTCTCTCTCTCTTTTTCTCTTTCTCTGTCGTTCACTCATTTAACCTCTCGTGTTTCTCTCTTTTGTCATCTGTTCAATTTAGATAAAGCTTCACATGCGTATCAAATAAGCTGAGGAAATGACCGCCGCTGCCAAACAGATACACCCCCAGTTTAATATTCAACCAAACAGCAATACACAACGCGCTGATGGAAATTCAATAACATCAATGAATAATAAAAAAAAAAAGAATAATAACAGAATATTAATTAACTTCAGCTGGTTCAGTCTTTTAATTATAAGCTTGTCATATTAACACATCACAAGAATATTTTTTTCTTTTCTTCTGAAGTGTTTTTGTCGGGGTAAGAAGTGGAACTCTCTGGAACACATTTTCAGTTTGCCTGTTATATGAGTTATTATTATTATTATTTCTAGTATTAAGAATTGTTAAATGATGTTGCTTCCAGTTGCTTAGGAGCCACACATAGAATAAGTAAATAAAGTCAAATGTGTCACAAATAATGATGGAATAAAAGTTGTATGACATGATATAACTTTTTTAAAAGTTTAAATGTAAGACTTATGTCAAAATAAATGGTTGATTTTACACAAAATGAACTGTAATGACAGTGAATAAACAAAATATTGCACATGATGGGATGACACAAAATAGAAAAAACATAAAAATGTAATGTGTCACCTCAATAAACAAAATGTATTAACGCTTTATCTGATGAATAACTACATTTGGTAACTTGTGTAAACATCCAGAATAGTCTCCTCATGTCTCTGTGAGGTTGTACATGTGCATTTTTTTAATAGGGGTGGGAATCTTTTACTATCTCTAGATTCGATCCTGATTTTTTGAGCCACAATTCAATTCAAAAATGATTCTTGATTCAAAATGATTTCATTAGGACTGTTAAACGATTAAAAATCAGAGTGATGACACAGCCACAAAGCAGTCTGTCTAAATATATATCTTAGATTTTGACATTTTCCATAAATAACTTTTCTAACATTGTGTTTCCTCAGATAACTGAATCTAAGACTTGACTTCCAGATGTTTTAGCAGTGAATCAGGATCAGAGTAGATTTATTGTACAGATGGAAGTAAAGAACATGTCGCATTGAGGCTTTTTAAAACTAAACCAATCAAAGCAGCTGCTGTTGAACGTAACCACTGTCAAACAATAATTAAATGTGTTATTTTATATAATGTTATATGATCTGATTCAGCGTCTTACCGTCACTGCTCCATCTTAACTTCTCTACCTTGCTCCACTGCAGCTAACACGACAATAACGAGGAATAACTATCATAACTATTAATACTCCCACATCAAACAGACTCTGAGAGCAGCATGATGAGTGAGGAAGCTAACATTAACTGCTTTCTTCCCAGAGCACACCCTATATATATATATTTTTTTTTAAAGATTTTTTTGGCACAGACGCCTTTATTGTAAAGTTGGTAGACAGGGAATGGGAGAGAGAGGGGTAGACAGCCGGAATTTGAACCAGGGTCCGCCGCTTAAGAGCACTGCTCCATATGGCATACGCTCTAACCACTGCGCCACCGAGTGAGCCACACCCCTATTTTTTAATATAACTTTTTGGAAAATGTATAAGGAACCATAAAAAACATAACATAAACATGAAAAATGTTGAAAAAGGTCACAAAAGAAAAAAAGTCATGTAATAACCTTCAATAACTCTCTCTCTTCAATTTTCAAGTATGTAGCGAGTGTCCTGTATGGGTTAAAACACTTTTATGAATGCACAAAATATCACAATAACTGAAATTACACATTTACAGCATGTTATGATCATCACCACAAATCACACTTAAAATGACATGATGCCAGTGAATATAGAAAACATAGGGCATCTTATGTGTTAATGTTAATGCATGTTAATACAATATTTACACTATCCATTATCAGGGTAGTAACCAAGATTTATCTCTCATTTGAATATTATATGAAACATGATGAATGATGAAAGTCTGACATGGACTTAATTGGTACTGTGACACCATTTAATGTATGCTCCAAAGCAGTGTATGTATTCAGTAACATGTTAAATATTAAACATTGAGGAAAACCTCCTGAGCAAAATGGTGTGACTTTAGATGCAACCTCCTTTGTAATCATCATTTTTCATCAGTACAGCTGTCATTTAATGAGACATTTTTTTCACAGTAACTGTAACAGATGACATTTTTTTTATTTCATAGTTCGTTCATTCATGAGTATTAGAGATAATGTTTTCTGATTACATGACTATAGAAATAAACTCTTTGCCACAACTGGTACAAACATGTTTTCTTTTTGATTGAGATATATGTATTTTGTACATGGCAACTAATAATATAAATACATTTAATCAACTAAACTGACCTAAATGTAACTACATTTCTACATTAAAGCTCCTCTGTGGTACTAAATGCAATCAGAATAAACAGAGCGGTGTTATGATGATATAAAAGCCTACACTACACATAGGTGCTTTAAACTCATTCTTGCGTGATAATGTTGTGTGACTGCTACACTGTCTCTAATGCTCTTCTATCTCCTGTAATTCTCTTCCTTCTTATCACTTATTGTCTGGGGGCTAGTGTAGTCTGTTGACCATTTCCTACTCTGTTGTTACATGATAACAAAACTCTTTTGTGCTGCCTCTGATTGTGGATTTAATTTGTAAAAGAATTACGCAGAACTTAAATGTTTCCTTATTTTCAGTNACTTATTGTCTGGGGGCTAGTGTAGTCTGTTGACCATTTCCTCCTCTGTTGTTACATGATAACAAAACTCTTTTGTGCTGCCTCTGATTATGGATTTAATTTGTAAAAGAAGTACGCAGAACTTAAATGTTTACTTATTTTCAGCCATATGTAATGTTATAATGTATGTTCAGTTGTGTCAGTAAGTTGTGGTGAGTTTTCTGCTAACCTGGTGAGGTGCGTGTTGGGTGTCCTATAAAAAGTGTAGCGGTTAATGACAGTCATAATCTGTGTGTGACAGTTTTAAACTTTGTAAACAACCACAATCCAACAAAAGAGATGATTGCACAATCAACCCCTAACAAAAAGCAGCCATTTACATGTCCCCACATCAAACAATAAGCGATGCCATTTTCCCCAACCCACAATCAATGTCTCTGTCCAAAAGTCTCTGTAAAGTCAGTTCCCCTAAATTAAGTCAGAGTGTACCTCCTCACTCAATGAATCAATCTTTATTTATATAGCTTTCATTCACCGCTTTACAATTAGTTGATTGACAAGCTGATAATGAGACAGAACAAGTAGCAGCATGAAGAAAAGGAATAAAAAACAAAGAACTAAGTAAAACACAATAATTAGGACCAATGCACACGAGAGAAAATAAGAACATAAGTAAAATAAGTAAATAATATAAAACACTTAAATAAGAAAAAAGAGAAAGGGATTATTAAAAGTTGGAGTAAAAACTAAGTTTAAATGATTAAAAAATAAAATAAAATGAATAAATGAGTAAAATAGAGATTTATTAAGAGTTAGAGTAAAAACTAAAATATATTAATTAAGATGAAAGATGAAAGAAAAGTAAAATAAAAGCTACAAATAAAATAGTAAATACTGTATATCTAATGTGAAAAGGTAAAGAAAGCTGGACTAAAGCTGGGTTAAATAAAGAGATTAAAAAACAAAAAAGAAGAATAAAAATTGGTTTCAGAAGCTTAGGTTAAGGTTGAGCACCCTGGAAGATGACTGGTATGAAAAAAGAGCCTTAAAGAGACAGGAGCTAAAACTGCCTGTTAATAACAGAGACTGAACTGAGGCGCTGCATAAAGTGCCAGTACAAGATAAATAAGGAGTTTTATGAAATGTGAATCATGCTCTGCTACTCTTGTGAAGTCCCAGAAATATAAAATAGAGAGCTGGGAATGAACATAATAGGCTCCCTTTAAATATGAATTAAGTGTGTGCAGGGAGAGATCAGTGACAAGTGTTTTCCTCCACACTGCTGTTTTTCTCTCCTGTTTGGCTGCAGTAGTAGTCCTCAGAAAAACCAGCACAGACCTGAGAGAGGTTCAATTATAGGATTTCTACGTGGAGCCTCACTTAACATCACTCCAGGGTAGCAGGGAAACATGGAGTTGCACTTAATTTGTCAGTGGGGGGAATCGTGACTGTATCATCTGACTGTGATTGTTCCTGCCACCGTCAACCTGAGCCATAGTGTGAAAAACACGCAGAGGCACTGATTGGAGCTTTCTCACTTGTGTGTTTGCAACTCTGCACTAAAAACAAATGAGGAAAGAGCTGGATGTGTATTTTCTGAAAGGACGGTTCTAGAAAGACACTACAGTAGTAAGCTGTAGTAAGCTGATGCTCGTGCTGCTGTAGACGGCAGCTTTACAATAAGAGGATTTTAATATTTCTTCATGAATCAGTATTTGACTGACTTATGATGATCTATTTAATGAGGCGTGTATCTTTTGGCAGTTTTCACACTGGCTTTCTTTAGCTGTAATTGTACTTCACATTTGTTCATCTTAGTGCATTTATATAAAGGTTTCATTGAAGTGCAGGTGTTCCAGCACACAATTTAGCTGTCCACGTTGACATATGCATGTAAAATACAGATCAGTGTGTGGGCAGGCAGCCTCCTCCACCACCCTCCAACGACACGCTGCTTTGCATCCAGTGAGGTATTTTATCTCTCTTACAAATGTTGCTGCTACCGATGTTCTGACACACACATTCATTGTGTGCTGACTGCATGAATGCTATTGCACAGTCTTACTGGAATCGGTCTGAGAATACCCAATAGTTTTGTTCATAATATCAAATGTTTGGGTGAACCACTTGGATTTTTACTGGCAAATTGTGTGCAGAAATGTCTAACATGTCACTCACCTGAATGTGTGGAAATGTGAAAGCACTTTAAAACATTACTCTGAACCTGTCTTAAGGGAGTCAAAATACGTCTTCATTTTTGTGATTTAAGTGAACACTTGAGTCCTATGCTGTGTCTCAAATCTTGTACTTCTGTTCTTACACTTAAAATTTTGAGTGCATAAGTGCGTTCACACTGAGAAGTATCGACAAATGCAGACACTATGGTGGTGCATTCAGGGAAGGAAGCACTTTTCAAACAGGAAATGTTGCTAAGGATGTTGTAGCTACAGTGAACATTGCTGAATTATAAAAATATAAAATATACACATGCTCTAAGAACCACTATACTGTTGTTACATATAAGTCATCAATAGATTTATTGTGCTAATGTAACAAAAATGATTTGGGAGCACTAATGATAACTTACTATCTAATCATCATTATCAGTGAGTGCACAAAAGCTATGTTTGATTTGACAACACTAACCTGTCAAAATCTTCACACATCTACACAGTGCACTGATATAAGTGTACTTACACAAGTGTAACAGAAGTCAGGGTTCATTCAGGTGCTTGAAATCCTTGAAAATGATTGCATTTCAATGTTGTATTTTCAAGGTCTGAATAGTGCTTGAATTTTAGTTTAAGTGCATGAAAGTGCTTGTTTGTTATTACAGAGTAACTGTGTCTTTCACAAAATTGGGTTCAGACTAAATAGTTCATTTATTTAATGGAGAAATAAATTCAGTAAGAGAACCGTATGTGAAGGCTTTTTGTGGGCTCCACTGAACTTCTCTGCT
>JANJYP010117838.1:0-18816 GCA_024605115.1 Rastrelliger brachysoma | reverse complement strand
AAAAAAACAGGAAATTAAATGTCCTGTACATCTAGCTATGCTTGAGAGTGGGGAGAAAAGGATCAATAGGTTTTATAGATTTCTGTATGAGAAAACACTGGCTCTGAGTCACTTCCTAAATAAAAATAAACTACTTCAATGTTTAAAGAGGGAGTAGGGTGGGGATCATTCTTTTTTACTCCCCTTTTGTTCTTCCCTTCACATTCTCACCTCCATTTACTGTGGGAAGCAGAATGGAGTCATTAGTTAGTGGGAGTGAACTATATCAAGAGGCAACATTTTTATCTAGCTGGTTCCTTAGTGTCAAAATATCTTCAAGTAGCACACTCCTCTGCTGCTGCTTTCTCATTATATGTTGGCAACATAACCTCAAGCATCCAGCCCACATCTGGAAGAGTAGCTGTAATGAGCAGAGCATGGTGTTGGTGGCAACACACAGTTGGCAGGATGACTCTTGCTTCTCTACAGTCTGTGTTTCTTTCCTTCTTCGTTTTGCAAATTTCAGTCTTGCTTTCTTTCTTGAGCATTAAAAGTAACAGCCTCCTCTAGACACTACTCACCAAGTTCAGAAGTTGAACTGACAGAAAATAGAGGTTAAAGGTCAGTACAAGGATCAAATAGGCAGTGGATTCCAAGAGGATCAAAGCTACTGCCAAAGTTGAAAAGGGGAACAGTCACTTGTACGTTTGCACTAGACGATTCTTCACAGCAACAGACCAGACTAGACTTTGCTTTAAAAATGTATTGCATTAAGTGAAACTTAATTAAAAGCTAATATGATGCAATCTTTAAAGTATGCCTCTGATTTGCATTGGTAACATTTTCTGAATCTTATTCAATGCTGTCTACCATGGCTCAGTTCTTTAGCACAGCAGTCACACTTCTCGTCTCTCAATTCTCAGATGATGTGGAATGAGTTTGTGAAATTCCTTTGAAGCAGTGATCATTCACACAAACCATCCTTCGTGAGGGTGCAACCCTTGACCTCTGCAGAGATTTACATAACGTATGACCTCTACCCTCGCCCCACACAGTCATAATATATGTCTTGCACTTTGACTTTTTTTTTTTAATTTTTTTTTTCCATGCATAGACACCTTTATTTGAGACAGTCATGAGATACGACATGCAACAAAGGATCTCCTGCTGGAACTTGAACCAGGGTCAGCTGTGTAAGTGGCATGCGCGCACACCATTTTGACATTTTTGACATTGACAATTTTGAATAAGCAGTAAATGGCCAGATGTAAAATATAAAGTAAATTATTTATTAACAATGTTACACAATTTCCATCCCTAGCAGCAGTAGTCATGCTGTGGGCACATCTGGCTATCTTATTTGCTAGGTTTCTACAGGAAAAAAAGAACCAAATATACATTCAGAAAACAACTCCATCAAGGACTTAAAAAAATTAATTTAGTAAATCATTTATGTATAGGTTCATACATATATATAAAAAACAGATGTACAGTAAAAATCACAAGGTTTCATATCAAATATCTATATGAAAATGTTCTATTCAAAAACTGTTTTAGTGCAAAAGCATTTTATAATATAAAAATACTGCGTTGTAATTTCTCTGTCTGATATGGAGAGTAGAGGACATAGGATGTGTGTGAGAGGAAAAGGTTAGAGGTGTGTGTCAGCGATGGGGATTCGTCTCAGCTCGACAATCTGAGAGTTGGTTACGCTCCCTCCATCGTGGCTTCCAGGAATGGACTCATTATCGCTGACATTAAGGCCGGTCCCTAAAACAGACAGAAATGACAAATTACACTCCAGTCACCAAACATGATTCATGTCTTTGTGCAGAATATGTACTTTTAGTGTGCTACCTGTATTACAGCAAACACAACTAGTCATTTGGAGTACTGATTATCTGTCACATTTGCTCCCTTAGTGCCAACATGTTAATATGTAATCAATAGTACATTTCATAATCTTAGGACTATATCTGATCAGGCACAGTCATGGATTTGACAAGGAGCATACTCAAACTGTTATGCAAGAGTGGAAATCAGCAGTGAAACAAAATAACCCAGAAGTCAAAGGATAAATCACTGTATCACTGTAAAACCAACACGTTAATGATCAGCCCTCAGTTGTACTACACGGAGTAGATGTGCTGATGGTACATGTGTATCTCAGAGTGTGCATGTTAATGGTTCACTACCAAATGAAGTGTGAGGACCCTCATTACAGTGCTACTCACTGACCCTGTCAGGCGGTACCCGATTATATAATACTGATTAGCGAATTATCTTTACTGCTGACTGACTGGTTGAGATTACACCAGGTTATAAGTTTAGTGTGACATATATGGATGAGGAGAAGTTCAGAGGTCACCAGAGAAAGTGTTGAGACTCGACTAGTGGTTTATGGAAGACTGTCCTTGAGACTTGTGAGGTTATAAATGCATAACACATTGGATCATGTTAATTAACTGATTTTTAATGTTATTCTAAAATGAGTGTAAAAAGTTTAAATTTTTTAAACACAGTATAACTCAACTTTTCACTTTTGCTTTTTACTTGAGGCCATGCCAAAGACCTGTGAAGAGCCAACTGCTTTGAATTAATTCAATCTTGCAAACTTGCCTCTTTGCTGAATAATATGAATGACTACTTCATACTGCTGAGTTTGCATCTGAAGGCACCAATAAATTCCCCCAGCTTGTGTGCTGTAGCCCCAAGACTATTAAAGGTTGAACACCATACTGAGTCAGGACAGTGGGAAGAAGTCAAGATAAAAGCGGAGCAGAGTCAATTGTCCTGCTGCTACAACAGCGTGTTTATTGGAGATTTAGACTAACATGTACAAACACACAAATCTGGCTCTGTCACCACACAGTCAATAAGAGTGTAGGAGGTTATCTCTGTCCATGTTTTTCACTCAGTGTAATGCTATCCTCTCAGCCTAATCCACATTCATTATCACTCCTAAGTCTCTCAAACTCACAGCTGCTAGACTTTAAATTTGGCTATCTCCTTGGTGACCAGTTTTGTTTTTCTTGGATGCACACTAACAGGTGCTGCATCCTAGATTCATACCCTCTGCACTGTTTTCTGTTTTGTACCTGAACTGACACAGTCAAATTTAATCAGTGTTTCAAGATAAAAATCTGGTACCAAAGTCAAATCAAACCTCAGGCTGGAGCTGCTGATTAATTGTTAATTTCATCTCCTAGTATTTTGCCAGAATCCTTCAATAATCCTTAAAATTATCCAGAGATATTCAGTGTGACCTGCCACAGCCCCATTAACTTCAAGTTCTTATCAGGTTCAGTTATGTCACTCTGTCTATCTTCACTAGATATCTGTTATCGCTCTCAAAGGCAACTATCGTTTGGTCAATCAGATTTTAGTTTTTTTCTATGATGTGGTTAGCTGTATCAGCTAACAAGGCTATGCCTCATTTGGTTCAGAGCCTTGATTTCCTAAACTCTAAAAGTGATTATCACTGATTTCATGTCTACAGGTCACATCTAGACAAGCACAATTTGATGATTTACACTCTATCCTAAAAGTTTAGGAGAATAGTTCTTACCTGTTGAGGTGATATATTTTATTAATTTGCTGACTAAATTAGATATGTGTGCCATTACAACAGATCTTCAAATTAGATTTATGAACGCTGCATTTATTTAGGTCCTTGTACTCATTTTAAAGTTGTGCATCATTGCTTATTTATGTTAACATTATAGGTAAGACAGCTACCTCTGTAAGAGTATATGACCATGACATCACCAGATTGGTTGTTTTCCAGCAGTGGTAATAGTTACTGTGGTGGAGTCCTTCTCTTTCTGCTAATGTCTCACATTAACAGCAGAGGAGTGTCCTGGTGTATTGAGGCCCCTTCTGGCTGCTGTCCAGCTGGGCCTGATTCTTACACAGACACTGCAAAGCAATTACTCAGTGATTTGAAAGAGTGAAGAGAGGACTGTGTGTACTGGATTGGTGATATATCAGTGAGCAGTTTGGGCCCTCAGCTCATTAAACATTGATGGTGATTGAGGAAGAATGGTTTCCATGGCAGCAGAGAGATTTAAGGTCAGCAGAGGAATGACTACACAGGGTATGTGAAGCTAATGGATGCCATGGAAATGAATGTATACTATCAAACACACACACGCACGCACACACACACACACACACACACACACACACACATCTCTTTTTTGTTTTTGCTCTAAGCCACATATGCCACACCCTGGTCCAAACGGGGCATCAATTAAGGTCATATTTTGGAATCATGTTGTCTTTTTCTTGTAATTAAAAAAAGGTTGCCCACCACATTGTGTTGGAGCATGGGTTTGCACAATGCACAATGTCTGTGTTATATTTCATGGAAAAGTACTAGGCAGACTGCTCACAGAATGTTTTTATACTTCCAGTCATGGTTGAGAAACAGGTAGTTTATATGTTTTGCATAAAAAAACCATTGTGTTTGATTAAGAATTTACTAAAATGTGAACTAGAAACTCTTGGAAATGTTGTTTTCTTGTCATCAGGTTTTTAGTACTGTGTAATCTTCAGGAAATATGTTTTGTGTATGTTGGTATTATCCTCACCAGTTTTTAAGGCAAAAATGAGGTCATCAAACTCTTGCGACTCTTCATCTGCAGTAACCAAGTTGGTGTTGATGAACCCTCCATCTGTGGTGTATGTCCCCATCACAGGACTGGGCTTAAACACACTGCTGGGCTGACTGCTGGGCCGCAGTGACGTTCGCTCCCAGTCTGCTGACACCTGAGACACACACACACACACACACGCACACACATCAAGTTTCCCCATTGTTGGTCAACAACCTTGATTGAATGCTGATTTTCTGATTTAACCTCAATTCCCACTAAGCATAGTGTCAGCGTCAGTAGCTGAAAAAAATAATACGAATATCAATTTTATTTAATAATATTACATTTTAATTAAGTACCTTAATATATCACAGATAACATTTCAGAGGTTTTTGGGTGTAATTCTCTACTATAAGTACAAGTACTAATACTCAGGTATTGTACTCAGGTACAAAACAGTATCTCAGTACTCTTACACGTGCACATACATGTATGCTTAATTCAGGGAATAGCTGTCAGCTGCATAATCATGTCTGTGATGAGTTAGGGTCAGGCAAAGTGCATGCAACCCAAAAGGTTAAGGCCAACCCAAAGGGTCACAGCAGGTTCATGGAGTGAGAGCAAGGTCAGAGGGTTTCATACTTAATTAGCTTAAAATTCTACAAATGATGCTGTCAGAAAGATGATGCAGACTCTAAACGTGAAAATTTGGGGAAAATGTGCTATTTATGCATCCATGAGGGAAAAGAAGGGAGGGATGCGATGAAAATTACTTATTTATTTTACAATAGAAATATATACCCATGTGGGCTTCCCTTCTATTAATAAAAAACAAGATCCATTATCTCTTCTTGTTTTTCTATGTTCATTTTATGAATGTCTCATCTGCTCATGTACATGCATAAACTTATGTGTCTGTGTGTTCCAGCAGCTTATGATGCTTGCTGTCTTGTAACAGGTACAGAGCTTCTCCGTGGTGTGAATTAAGCACCACCAGGCACCTCAGATCCACTTTGAGGGGAGCAGTGACTGCATCATTCCAACCTTTCAATAAGCAATTTTACCCTCAAATTAAATGTTCCTTCTCCTATTCTGATCTCACTCCAATTTCTTTCAAGCCAATCCTCTTCACAAATCATCACTCATCTAACACTCACATAGCAGTTTTTTGTCTGTACTCTGCCTCTTATTTTTCTTACTGGGCTATAGCCAAATATCAGAAAGGCAGGAGTGTGCTCTCATGAATAAAACAAGATTACTGGATTGCTACGTGGGGAGAAAGATGGAGAAATAAAGAGGGAGGGGAAAGTTCCCAGGAGTAAAGAACTAAACCTGCCTCCTTTTTTTCCTCCTTCTTTCTCTCCCTCTAGCTCAGTCCTTATAGGGTATTCTCGAGGGAAAAAGTTGCTGAGGAGACTGGGTGACTATAGTAGTAGTGTGCGTGTCTGTGTGTGTGTACATTATGTTTTTGGTGTCAAGAGGAGTTGATGTGGCTGTTATGAAGGAGTTATGAAGACGGACCATTTACAGATGCACAATTTCACACTGATGTTACATAATCAGTCTGAAGTGGACAGAGCAAACGAGTGTAAGTGAGTATGAATGTTCCCTCTAGAGTCACGCTCAGCTGATGTGAGAAATGTGTTAAGGAGGAGCAGGAATGGGCAAATAGAGCCATGGGAATGAGGGCATGGGAAAAATAAGACTAAGAAGAAGAAAATCAGCTTTACATCAATCAATCAGTATTTACAAGATAATTTTTTTCTTTTACATTTCCAACTTATTTTCATAGCTTTCATAGCAATGCTTTAATAACCAACAGGAACGATGGGAAATACTATAGCTGTATGAACCATATAATAAAGAACATAATAGTCCCTTTAGCTATGAGATTAAGTTATAAATGTTAAAAGTTGACAATAAAGTGCACTGTTACTAAAATAAGAATGATCAGAAGAACAGAATATATGGGTGAAAAATGCTGTTAATTTATAGCCAAGACGAAGTGTGTATGTGTGTGTGTATGCTTGTGTTATACCTCTTCCATGGCGCTGATGAGGTTCTGTGTTGATTTACTAATGTCACCTCCCACAGTAGTGGGTCCCCCTCCCTGGTAAGTAGAGTCTGGACTGTCATGGCCACTCATCTCCACTGTGTAACTTGCTTTAGTTGGCCAACACAGCTGGTTGTGCATGACAAAGTACACTGCAAACACATATAGGCCCTGTAAAGAAAGAGTATTCAGTATTAAGAAATAAGTTCACCAGTCTCTACAGTGCTGTTCCTTTATCTTTTGCAAAGCTCTTTGGCCTCACATAAGATCAGTCTGGCTTCACAGAGTCTCTTTGATACTAGCAGATTTCATGCCTGCTTGTAATACAGCCATGGACTTGAATGACACTGTGAAATAACTGATTAAAATATAAATGTATAGAATTTCAAACTGCAAAACACAATTATAATTTCTTTATTAATAAGCATATAATAATAATGAAGTTAAAATCCTTGTGCATCATTATCAGCGGCAGCATCAGTTCAAGCATGATTGATTAAGAATTACTTCATCTGTGGGCCGTGACATCATTGCCACCCTGGTACCTTTTTCTACTTCCTTGTCATTACCAAATCCTCTTGGTCAACAGCACCAGGCTGCGAATTACCCCAAAACACCACAGTGTCAAATACCACAGGACACTTCTGTATTTCACAACACCCATCACTTGGTGATGACGGCAGCCGCAGACAGAGATGGAACGCACAAGATGGCTGGGCACCAGTGTGTGAATCTGTGTGCATAAAGGTGCGTATATACACAACCAATTCTGCAAACATAGAAACATTTTTACACAATCAAAAATGACTGGTTTTGTCTAATTTCATGCCTGGACACAGAATTGTGTTAAGCTTATCGTTAAACTGATGAATCCAGATTTCCTCAGTGGCTTTGTTTGTTGTCACTAAAAGCAAAAGTACAAATTTCTGTCTGGCTGATAAGCAACATAACAATTTCATTTTCACTACCAGTGGGTACAAATGTCCCAAAGTGTCATGAATATTTCACATCTCACTATGCAACATGCAGTTTTGTTGCACATTTAAACTATAAAGCTGTATGTTTGCAAACCACAGACACGCTCCTACAGTATACAGTATGTAGTGAAGCGATCATCATTACCCATGTGCCTTAGGGATATTGACAAAGAAATGAGTGCTGATGGTTGCAATCAACATTACGAGAAAGTCAACAGGAGATGTAACTGGAAAGAGTGTGTTTATGGGTGTGCTTTAAAACAGTAACATCCAGCTTGTAAGAAGGGGGAAAAAGTTCTGAAAGTAGATAACACATGGAACACCTCACAGGTCATTAACTGCCCTTTACAGCCTGAGTTACACAAAGTGTCTGAGCGTACTGTACATTTATGTATGTAACCTTTGAGGACAGGTAACTGTAGTTTAGCTTCTATTTAGGAAATTTATACCATGTAATTTAAGACAGGACATCCCTGGGTTAGAAATGTCCCTTCCTTTGTGTGATCACTGAATAGAAGCAAACAGGCGTGTCTATCATCTGGTTGTGCATGTTGCTATCCATGATTTCAGCTCCATCATCACAGTGCTGTGTGTGATTAGGACAGATCATTAGCAGCCTAGGGAACAGGCTTTACTACCATAGGCCTGTTATGTAAGTGTTCCCTGATCAGTGGAGAGGCCACGTCTTTAGAGATGGAAATGCAGACCTAAGGAGAGCATGAAGGACAGAGAAGAGCAGAAAATAGGTATGAAAGAGGGAGGAAAAAGTTGTGGTCAGGAGAGAAAAACAAGGGATAAAAGAGAGAGAAAATGGGTCATGTATGGGGAAAGATTTACAGGGTACAGAAAATGTAGGGGTAATTCAAAATCCCTAAAGATATAAAGCTCACAGAGACATGCAGTTTTCTTGTGTGACTCATATTGAAGTACCAATATTGTTGAAAACTACAACAATTTTTGTATTCAGCTGAATAACTGCTACAATATTCCCTTAAATCCAAACACATAAAATTGTTGTGGTTTGTGCACAACACAGATCCCATAAATCCTAATTCTTCACACAGCTGATAGCATGCATGTGGACATGACTGGGTCTGGGTCTTCTTTACCATAATAACACACAGATATCCTGTGTCCTATTTTTAGGCAAGTACAAAGGTTGAATGAGGAAACAGGGGTGGAATTGAAATTTAATGGAGCATGGTGCTGCTTCACAGTTATGGATGTTTCTAACTGTGATGATACAATAAGGCAAGGTTTACCGGCAGCGGGGCCGCCACAGGAGGAGATAATGAGGGGTAGTGCTGTCGTGATTTGATTATTGTCTCCTGGTTCAGCCTGATGTGGCACAGATGTGGATCCAGACAAACCACGTGACATAATGGAAAATGAGGGATGGAAGGAAAAGTCACAGAGAAAGAATGAAAATAGTAATCTGTGCCTTAAAATAGCCTTAATTTCCTCATCACTGATGCAAATATGAAGACTTTGACAGTTTGGCTCTATTGAATATCCTTACTGGAGACTAAAGGTCACTTTCTGCAAACAGTGAGTATAGACAAAAGAGAAATATCTGCTCTGTAACACAAACACAGTTGTGTGCAGCTGTAACATCTGCAGTTGTTTAATGGTGTTCAGTAATCAGCTGTTGGGATGTGGGCCACACAAAGACATCAACAACACAAACATGGAAAATTCTCCTAATGGAAAATTCACTGCATGAACGCAATGACTTTACTATTCTTTGCAGTAGAGACCTACAGTATAATAACATGTAACCTTAAGACGATGGAACAAGGGAATATATTAAATACCTAAATAAAGGATACAAAAGTGTGTTTAAATAACCAGCTAGTGCAATGTTAAAGTTACAAAAAACAGGTGATTATGCAGCACCTTAGCCTGTGCAATATCTTAACCACAAGAGCATTTTTTGTTGCTCTTCTGTTTGTTTAAGCTTTTCCACAGTGCATGCAGAACTAGAAGAGACTGTATTTGTTTAACTTAACAACGTTTGCATCTGTTGTAGATCATGACAAAGTGTGTTTTCTCGTCGTATGACAACTGTTTCATTAAACTTTTATTCAGTCTCACAATAGCATACAATGTCAACCCTGTAATGGCAACTTTTCCCCCTTCACAGCTAAAAAAATATTTTTTTCCCCATAAAGCTTTCTTTCATTTATATCTATGCACACGTATATACACAAATTTAATTGCAACCATGCACGGTACATGGCAACAGCATCTCTACTGATCCACTGATTCTGTTTTCTAAGCAGCCTGTTGTAAAAACTAGGTCAGATGAGTTTGTTTACTGCTAATCAATGTCCTTGGACTGTGGCTTTGGGGCTCTCTACCTGTCTGTTCCACTCTGATGAATCCTTCCTCATTCCTGCTGCAGTTGCAGACTGAACCCCAGAGGCTCATGTTTTCATCTGAGCTCTAAAATTGCAATGTAGGAGGAAAGACTGCAAATCAATTGGCAGAGTTCTTTATATGTATTTCTTAGGAGAAGTCAGAGTTTGAGAAGTTGGTGGTATGAGTTAACTCCTCACTCTAATGTGTCCCCTCCTTATGAAAAGGGAAAACTGGACACAATTNTGTGTGTGTGTGTGTGTGTGTGTGTGTGTGCGTGCGTGTGTGTGTGTGTGCGTGCATGCATGCTTTTATATTTAAGATATTTGTGTGTAGGCATACACTGGATGATAATAAGTAAAGCACAAAAGACAGTGATGATGCCACAGGAATGACGTAGGACTTTCACCTCAGACAAAAGAATAGTGAAACTGGTCCTCAAAAAAAACTGGCACCCTTCAAGTTTAGGAATGTGACACAGCTGTGTTAGCTGAGTTTCAGGACAGAAACACTGAGACCTGCAATTTAAAAATATCCTTATACTTTTAAGAGCGCAGTCATTCTATTGGTCAGCTGAAGAAACTGACCACAAGATATCACAGAGTGGGACAAACTCTATTGGAGCTTATAAACAAGCGCTAAGTGCAACTGTTAGTGTTGACATCACTTCTCTTCATCAGTCACCCTACCAATAGAAGTTTACTTTGGTTCAGTACTGTTGTCTTTGGCATGTGGATGCCACATATCACTCTAGGTTACCACAGACCTCTTATGGCACACTTTACGGACAGATGATGTCTGTTAGCCGATGACAGAAGAGACCACAAACATTTATAGTCCAGACAAGGAAGAACAGAACCTGTTGTACTGAAGAGAGTGGGGTGGGGGTCAAGGGAGCTTCCTGGATATAGTAAAGAAGACACATTGTACTCTGGCTCAAAAAGCAAGGCATTTCTACTCAATTACATCCCATCCAGCTGGGAGGAGATATTTGGTGATAGTTATTTTGTGTCTCAGTAACATCCACTTTTACTTCTCTGATACTTGGAACACAGAGTCAGAATAAAGAGGAGAACAGCAAGTGAGATGCAAACACAGACAACAGAGAGAGGAGACGGAGTGAGATGGCAGTTTGAGGCTTCACTGAGAAGTAACACAGTGCTAACCCTACTCTGTATCCACTCTTGAGGCACTCTTCTTGCTCTGCCTCCTAACAGTTCAAAGCAGGGCTTCAAAGTGGGATAAAGCAGCCTTCCTGATTCCCTCAACAAAAGTCAACAACAGAAGTCAAAAAGTCAAAAAACATCCGCACAATATCACAAAATGCAAACTCACTATGCAATGAATATGTAGAAGAAAGAAATGTATGTTACTGTAACCCAAAAATACACTTCCTGATATTATTAATGTGTCCCCTAGCACCCTCAAATCCTCACATTTTATTTTGGCTTCTTCTTGCGAGCACAGTTCATAGCTGAGTTTCAAAATACAAACATTTGGCTGGGAGGTATCTTTTGAGATTTGGGAGAGGTGTGGGAGCTTTACAACAAAATAAAGGTGTGAAGTTTTAATGATGTCAACTAAAATCAAAGTGGAACAGGGAACACTTGGCAAACAAACAAACCTTAGCACATTTCAAGCTTGGAGGTGCACATCAAAACATCTTTTATATTAGCTTCACTGCTTAGTAAAGGTAACAACTAGAATTTGTGTTGATGGTACCTGTGAAAATGTTGACAACACTAATAAAGAGATTAAGAACAATGATGAACAGCAATTCAGTTCATTAATCTCATTATTACAGTGTGCAATCAAGAGGGAAATTGCCTAAACTGCTGTTAATAAGAGTGTTGGAAAATGAATACCATAAATGAACAAATAAATAAAAAAGTAGATAAACAAGCAAGCAAACAACCAAACTGATAAATAAACAAATGAGCTCACCAGCAGACAGTTAAAGATGACGTAGAGGATGAGCATCCACAGGTACCTGTAGCCCATATGGAGTCCAGCCCACAGCCAGACTACAGAGATGAGCAGGAAAAGGTAGAGGACCAGCGGCACCTCTGGAGTACAAGATAACAACAGAGAGGTGTCAAAAACAATGTTATATGAAGTATATCAAAAACTAAATACACCACATAAAATATATTTATTCAGTTTTATCACATTAATATTATCTTTGGTAAGGTAAAGCTTTTAATGCCCGCTTTATATTATTTTTAATGGTTGTGCACCGATGAGATGTTAGACGGTAGAAAAAGCCTCAGGAGGAACTGTACATTCAACTAAAGCTCAAACCAGTGATTGGAAAAGTGTAAAAACACAAATGCACACACCATGACATATGCCAGTAAACACATGTAAACAAGTACTCTTTGCAGTGCTCCATTTTCCTCACTCAGGACTTCATCCATTGAATCTTTGTGGTATTCGTAGTACAAGAGGTAGCATGCATTCATTCATACATGCAAAATCATTTTGTTTGAGTAAGTAGTAGAGAAAATTTGCACGGTCACATTAAAATATGATATACTGTGAAATGCTAAATGGAGTAGATAATCAACATGGATAGTACTGATCACTCTGACCTACTGACTAAACTAGTAGGCATGTAAATGTGTCTGGTATTCCTCACCCAGAGGTCAAACTGTTCTTATAACAAGTAAACCATGGTTGATGGGTTAAAGACACAACAGGTCAAAACCTAGTGGACAGTTTTGTCTTTGTTTGATTATTTATTGCTTCTAAATGTTCAAGAATGAGAGTAAAATGTGTCATTCATTGCCTTATGATATTCCTTAGTATAATATCACTAACATTGATATTTAAAATGTTTAAAAACCCAAAAATGAACCCCCAGAATGGGAAACCTTCATCTCCTAGCCTAGACTTTGGCACCCCTCACCTCTCTAGGCAATAGGAATATGTTTGTGACTCTGTTAGCCTAGCAAACCCTTGTTCAAACATATCTACTCTATTTGGACATGGGTCAAGTGTTTGCAAGACCAGGTCTTTCTGCCCCTGTTAGGTCTACATGGCTAATACACCACTTTCAGGCATTCGAGAAATAAAGAGAACATCATGTGTCTCATGTTGAAGTGGAGATTGAAGAAATGCCACTGAGATTTCCTTGCACATCATCTCTATCAGGTCAAAGTGTTCTTCACAGCTTGAAAATCAATCCTTTACCTATTATTGGAGAAGCTAATTAGAAGACAAACAAAATGAGGACTGCCAATGAGGAGTGGACTGACTCAACTGACAAATGAGTCATCACATCAGAGGGAAAGAGAAAGGGAGCAAATGCAAGGCCTGGCAAATAAACCAGCTTATTATCAGCATGCATTAATTGGGAAATTAGGAACAGGACATGAAAAAAGACAACAAGATAATGTTATCCTTACAAAGTTTGTGCAACATTTTGAAAATTTAAAAAAGGCTGTAGTTGGAGAGTAAAATTTCTTCACCATGGATGAAAGTCAAATTTGAACATTGTCAGCAGATTATTCATTTAGCTATAGATTCCAAATTATGTTATGCTGCTGGAGATCACTATCAAATTAGAGGCACACATGTATATCATTTGTTAGCATTTGTGTAATAAAAGTGAAATTTACCAAATGGAAAAAATGAGGATAAAAGAGGGATATAACTGTGTGAGATAACTGAAAAAATAACCCCAGGCTCTGATCGTTAGATATTTGCCAGATGATACAGATGATAATCTTACACCTCAAATTTACTTCAATAATATACCCTTTATTTTAAATATACATTTTAAATATCTAGAAAGTGTTGTAGTGTATGTATTTGTGTATGTGTGATGGGGTGTGGAGAGCTGGAATATGTAACAGCACGTTTCCAGTAATGATAATGGATCCTGTGTGACTGAGAACATGATGTACCATTGATAACATTCATTCATGCTCCATTTTGTCATATTTATGCTGACCATATGGAGCACACTTTGCCAAACAGACCATAAGAAAGCACCATAACCTCAATCTTACATAACAAATTCTCAGCAAACACCTTCAATTAACTGAATTCAAACCTACACCAAATCGGGTTAAATGCTTATTTTAACTTCACCTTCTAATCTCAAAGAGCAAACATAAAAATTCAAAATTATGCTGTTGAATCACTCTAGCTGAAGTGTGCTGGCTGGTGTTATCCGGGACAGACTGTACAGTTCACTTCACAAGTAGGATGGAAACACAGGGCACGGGGCCCAAGTTTGCACAAAAAGCCCTCATGTAGGTGCCACTTCCACCACCCTGTCAGCTCCCCTCTGCTGCTTATCTCACTGCAGCTTTCCCTTGGCTCTCTCTTATACTTTATTATAGCTGTCTTCTCTTTTTCTTCTTTTCCAGGCCACTCTGTTTCCCTTTGAGACTTTTTTCCTTATAAGTCTTTACTTGCACATTGTTTTCCATTGCTTCATTATTATCATTTCATGCCCAGTCTGCCTTATGCTCAATCTGAACATTCTGTCTCACATGTATGTTTTCTCAGAGCTGATGAATCTGCATAATGAACCTTTTCATCTGTTGCTTTAACTGTACTCTCAAACATCCTATTCCTTCCAGTTATTACTAACAGCATAGACTTTTTCTATCTCTTTTTCCTCTTTCTTGCACATCTGTCTCCATCTCCTCCCTCCCTGGTATTATTTTTCCAACCATGTAAGCACATTCCTGTCTGTGGACAGGGCAGCGCTCCCACAGTAAGAACAGGTTCCCAGAACCAAACGGAGATGGGCTGCAAAATGCTGACTGAATGACTGGATGTTTGGCTTTATACCACTACTGAGAAGCAGAAGGAAGCTGAGCAGGCAAAAGTTTTCATTAGTAACGTGCATGCAGATACATTTGTTTGAAAATACATGAATGTATCCTCAACTATCTGCCAGACACACACTGGAACTGAGAGTGATGTCATGGACATCTTTCTGTCTGGAAGATCTAAAGTAAACAAACATATTAAACCCCCACTGTTGCAACTTTTGCACTAAACTATTTCTAGAGATTTTTGCTAGACACAAGGGAGCTATTTTTCTCCACATGCAGACAGTTTACATTTGATCAGCGAGTTCCTGTTGTGAGAAGACAAACTGAGAGAGGAGTGTTAGTTCAACAAAAACAACCAGACAGAAACTCAAGATGGTCCTGACATTACTGTCACAGAGGTCAGCAGCTGTAATAACAACCAGCTGTATAATAAACATGTGTTGAGCATACATAAACACATGGACACATGTAATGTGTGTGTGCACTAAATGTGAACATTGCTTAATTGCTGCAAATTGTCACTATCAAACTAGTGACAAACTGAGTATTACAGTTTTTTTGTATACTTATACACTGGTAGGTAAACACTGAATTAGTGTGAATTTGTCATTCTGTTAAAAATAAGTACACCCCCTAATAAAAACTCAGTTGAAAAACAGTAGTTTTCTTGAATTACAAACCTTATTGACGTTAAAATACACAGGGCCATTGCTGTTTTAGTATTTATATTAATCTCAGTCATAGTTCCATATAGGAAAGCTGGTTATAAAACATAATCACAATGTCAAGTTTAAATCTTTGCATCTGTATAATGTGGCTATTGGAAAAACATTTATTAAACCCGATATGAGAAAACTACAGCATATTCATTATAAACAACATCTATGTAAGTTTGCACATTTGCATTTCAAAGTAACTGATAAAGAGGCTGTGAGAGCAAATATGAACATGTAATAACTGCCTCAAACACAATGAGTAAGGCACAATGCTGTAATGTACAATCAAACCTCGACCATCAGCAATTTTCCAAACATTCTTAAACCAGTCAATGATCAAAGTGCAATGAGGGGAAACCCAGAGCTATAAAACAGAACAATAATAGTTATTTATTGTTCAATTCTGTTCATTTGGAAACTGAAAGTTTGCTCAGTGCTGCAACAAAAGAACATCATGTCTTGAAAACACCTTGTTGATTTACTGCACTGTGAGCTGTGATAAGAGCTTACTGACGATGATTTGAATTGGCACTGCAATATATGGATGGTTAAGTTGATGCTTTGTTTTCTGCATTCCAGTCTTCATTGAAGTACAGGTACAAGTCTGCAGATTGGGACCAATGTGCAGACACACACTGGCACACATGCTTGATTTCAATGACGTCAGAAGTCTTGCTATATCTCACATGGCCCAGTGAGTTTTACATGTGGGCTTCTCACACCCACGTACACAAAGAGATTAGCCTTCCTCTTATCTTTATTCTTTATTGAAGTAAGGAATTTGGAAATGTTTGCGACCAACTGTCTTAATGCAAATGGTACCTGCAAAACATACCAAACTGAATTATCAGTCCTTAAAGATTGTTATATTTATGTGGTGTATAAGAGTACATATTGTTCTTACTCCTTGGCAGTGCCCGTGGTTTGGAAAATATTTTTGACACAAAAAATTAAAGGAATGAAATGTGTCCAGTTAAAAACTACAGCTTCAACAAACACAGATCTCTCACTGCATAAAGTTTTAACAGGAATGCTGCTTCCTAATTGTCTGTTTTTGAATGAATTGAAATTCCCTTTTCACAGTGCAGCTGTACTACACAAAAGTGAGCACATATATTCACACCTCGGGGGCTGTCCTGTTTGTGCCTCACACACATTCACAGTTGCTGCTCTGAATAGTGTGTCCGCCTTTTTTCGCATTTGCTCTCTCTCTCTCTCTCCCTCTCTCTCTGAATAAACACTGACNGTGTGTCCGCCTTTTTTCGCATTTGCTCTCTCTCTCTCTCTCCCTCTCTCTCTCTGAATAAACACTGAGTTTTAGACACTTTGTTGTGCTAACTGCGCCCTCTCTGCTTACTTCATTCAACATACAACACAGTACCTTTTTCCTATTCTTCTTATTCTGCAACTCACTCTAAAACCATCCCATCTACTCTTGATCCCTGTTTCTCTTTTTCCTGCATGTCCACTTTGTTGTTCATGTAACCCGCAGTGTAGGCCTGTTATGGAAAAAAAATAATCTTACAGAATGAATATTTAGCCTCAGCCTGGTTTGTATATGAGAAAGTATTTCCCTTTTGTTAAGTAATGGACGCGTGCAGTACCTGCAGCTTAACAAAGCACTGTTTTGATTTGCTACCCTGCTTCAGAGGCCACACACAGCGTGTAGGGCAAACTGCTCGCCAGCAAAAGGAGTGGCACTAATTCCAGGCTTTGCTTTGTCATTTGAGGACCTGAACTGAGCAAAACAAGCTTAGGCCATGACACTGTGGGACTTAAGTGCTTTGGCAAGGACTCCTGTCTGTGAGGTTAAATGATTGACTGTACTGAATAATGTCAACTGATTTATACTAACCATAACTCTGCAATGGTTGTTTCGCGGTAAAGAAAAATGTCACATAAAATCCAACTATGAGGTTCCATGAAATCTAGTAATTGTCTTTCTACAATACACTGCTTTAAATGACTTCATATATTTAATTAAGATAGTTTAGATGTGGTAGAGGTTTAGAAGTTGCAGTGTGCACTCAAGGCACATGCAACACTTCTGCTATAATCTGTAACAGATGCACATATGTTGCTTAAAACTATGTCAAGTTCTGCAAACCTGTTTCACTAAGTCAAATATTTAAAATGGCTGAATAAAAGTAAAGTGATTATAGTTATAGTATTATATCATCATACAAGTAGGTATTGGTGATGGCTTGGCTCTGTTGAGCTGCTTTAGCTGTATATCATGGATCTACTGGGTACATTCAGCAGACAGATACAGAGACTGTAGGTGAGCAAAATAGGGGCCAAAACTTTTAGCGAAAAATAAGGGTGGATGCAGTCCTGTTCCTGAGGACAGCCTGGTAGTAAGCTACTTTTTCTGTTTCTGTAGTGTACATGAGAGATATATAGTGAGATTGTGTGATTGCACTTGTGGGCATTTTTATCTTGACTTTTTTGCCTGCTGAAGTGCAATATGTAACAGGAACATTTTCAAAATCATGCTGTAGCATTATGCATATACATAAGTATGTTTGTGTACTTGGCATATATGCAGGTCAGTTGGGTACCTGTGCTGTTGGTGCGCCCACGATAAATGTCATCATAGGCCTTCCACTGCTGAGTGACCTGGTAGGCATGGATGAATACGACAAGCACTGCAACCAGACAGATGAGCGGCACTAACACTGCTGTGCACAGTGCTGCATAGATGTTTGGGATGAAGCACCTAGAGGAGGGACAAGAAGATATGTTATTTACTGTATGTTGAAAAGAGCAGAGCAAAGAGAGAAACAAAGAGGAAAGAGTAGGTGAGAGAGGGGGAAGTCAAGCTAAAAACGAAGAATGCACTAAGCTTTAGGGTAAACTGCAGAAAACATAAGTGCATTAAATGTCTTTAATGCTCTATATTTTCTCAAGTTAAAACCCTGTTTCCTCAAGTTTGACAAACAGGGTCTGCTTGGTGAGACCTCTGAGCCTGCCTAAGACTTCTTGTAAACTACTAAGTATTCTTGCTCAACAGTAGCCTTTGCCTTCAGAAGCACAAAAAAACATGTTTTTAAATCTTCTCAACAACCAGGTCACCCTGCAGCTACAGTGGGATAATATCTGAGTCCAAAGACGCTTAAAAGTGTTTTTCTATTTTGAGGATGAAAGAACGTTTGCAAGAACAAACAACAAGATGCATGAATGTGAAGTGGTTATGTGAGTTCATCTGTTGATCTTGTCAAAAGAGCAACGTTTAACGCTCAATGATGACAAACTGTTTCCGTGGCTTGATATAAAAGGTCAAAAGGAAGCACTCTGGCAAAAAGTGAAATCTATTTAAACTTCTAATGAATAATATTTTTT
>JANJYP010117798.1:0-10751 GCA_024605115.1 Rastrelliger brachysoma | reverse complement strand
TTACCTCCAGTTAGTTTTGTTTCATTGATTATAACTACATATATTTTAATGGATGCACACATCGTCCAGCTCAGGTTTAGAAACATATTGGCAGATAGAACAGTGGTCCACATTCATGTCTATAGTCCACAGTAAAAACACAAAAATATTAAAAGCAAATTTAAAAAAATACAGCAGTAAGGGAAATGACCATTATAGTGCACACAGTGATCATACAGTCTTAAAGCATTCTGATTCAGATTTGGTTTCTAGTCAGGCAAAATGGGAGGAAACAGAGTCATTTGGAGATTTAGAGGATAAAACATAGGGGTCATCCTCAACAGAGGAAGGTAAGGTCACTCTTCCTGCAGCCCACCTGGCAACACACGGTGGTCAGTATGTTATTCAAGTCCCGTCTGGTTAAACCAGAGCCCATGTTGCTTCTGCTGCTGCTCAAACTCTCCAAACTGCTCTGCTCTCCTATGGGCAGACCTGGAACAACAAAACACACTTGACTCTAATGTACATACAAAAAGAGGAAAAACACACGTCTAACATGACTTTAGTCTAAAAAAGTTAACACACGGTTAGTTTAAATGTCAGTTTTTTTACTGGTATCAGTTGGTATATGTTGTAGAAAGCAGTTTTGTAATGGTATGAGTTATTACTGTTGGTATTAGTAGCTTTTTTTTCTAAGCACATTTTAGCTTTTCCAATTAGGTGATCAATCTGTTTTCTTGCATGGTTGAGGCCCATGTCGCCATTAAATAAGGAAGCTGTAAATGACTGAAGATTAACTCTGTACTATTTATTTTGTATAGTGTTACTTTTCTAATCAGTGCAGCTAACTGAACTTGTGTGTGTGTGTGTGTGNGTGTGTGGGTGTGGGTGTGTATGTGTGTGACAGTCAGAGCGGGAGCCTGACTGAAGAACACACTGCTCCATCATTTAATCATGATATGTGGGCTCCTCTGTGCCTAATAAGATAGGGCGGTAGACAACATCTGCCTGCACACCCACCGCAGATACCAAGGTTAGCGTATACTGTGCATGGAGCAAGGACATTCACCGTATTGGCTGAATTATGCTTGTCCCTTTGTGGTTAGCGAAAAAATATGTGTGAACACTGAGGATGCAGCTGTGAAAAGCTGCCAGTCATAAGTTGACACCTGAATCCTTTGTAGTCAGTTTTGCTTTGCGCTGAGAGATAAATAATGTGCATATGGTTTGAAAATATTTTTGAAGGAACAAAACCAAAATTATTTTAAATTTTTTCTCAATAAATAAGTACAAATGAGACATTTGATGTATCAAAGAGCAGGTTTAAATATTAAGGATAGCTGAATTCCTTTCTGCTACTTCAATTTCAGCGTGCTGGTGTAGGGTACATGTTTGCTCATAGTTGCATTGTCATGGCTTGCTGGGAAATTATAACAGAACCATTGTTAATTTAACACATGTACTTTGCTTTCATAAGTGAAACGACTGAAAAGACAAATCTGATAAAAATAGAATGAAGTCTTAAAATAGGTCACTTGCAGAAAACTGAGTACACAAAAGAGTATGATTCACAAAGGACTAAAACTGCAAGATAAAATCATTTTTGTCTTTACATCAGTTTCAGACTTTGCAAAAGCTACTGAAATTTTTTACAGGACGTGCCACTGGAAAGTAGAAAATAAATAATAAGAGGGAAGTTGAAACTCAAAACATTAAGAAAATAGTATAGCAAAAAGAAATACTGAATACTAGGTAACACTTTGGTGTGCAATAAATTCACCAAAAATAGTTAACTCTTTTTTATACGCACTTGTAGAAATGTAACTAAATATCATAAAGAAAAAAAGACTACATTTTGACAACAGTTCACAGCATATTTCTTGTTTTGAGAATAAGGAGAAAGATGTCTCACCGTCCACATCTGACTCTGAGAGGAACCTCCTCCAGCGGGAGCCTCCACAGGTGTAGACGACAGCCCTCAGGAACTCTCGACCACATAGCTTGACTGCGTTCACCTCTCCTGATCTCACCTGATCCACACACACCGCTGCACACAACAGCAGAGGCAACACGACCAGAGCACGCATGCTGGATACTTTACTGTTTATACAGGTCTTAATATCTCACTGGTGATCTGTTTTGTTCGCTTTTCCAAACCCACCAAAGCTGCTGGGTGGCCTTCTTTGGATCTTCACTCTTGAGTTAAATCTTTTGTAGGCTGCAGCACAGTGGACTTCCCTTCATTATATACCATCCACCTTTCCATTCGTCAATGTTTAGTATCTCTCCACCTCCCTCTTACTGGCTCTTAGCCCATCCCAATCACGCACAAACATGAACATACTGTCCGTTATCCCCAATGCCTCTTGACAGGCAAGTCATTTTATGTTTCCGGTCTCCCCCACCATGACCATTTTTAGCCTTCTAAGAGAGAGTGGCAGCCATCATCCTTTTACAGCCCTTGACTAACAATCACATTAGATGAGGGAAGCCTTCTCAATCTCCTTGTGATTATGTGATTTAAGGCTGTGATTGCACTGACCTTCACTATAGTGCATGGCTAATTAAGTGGTGCAAAGTGATTCCCCCTGCGGTCAAACAGATGTTTGATCTGTTTACAGCACTTTGATAGCATGGATGTCTTCTGCTTTACAGCAGTTTGGGCCATATGAGACCAAAAAAGTCAATGTTGACAGTCCATCATCCAGGTCGTCATTGAGCTGCTGATGGTGCAATGTGATACTTAAAATGACATTTGAGTTTGATCATTAACGGTGGACATCCCACTTAGGAGGTCTATGAAATGTTTCGCTGAACATGATGTATGGTTGTTCCTATGGTATACAGCAGTGTTTTTCATTAGTAAAACAAAAAAGTGGAAATGCATGCTGTTTACACACATTTTTGTCACTTTTTTACAAAATATCAATACTTGCTTTTATGTGCTTTTGTCATTTAAAGAGGTATTGCAACATTTGAACTGTTTTTATTTAGTAATAGCTAAAATTTTACTGACTGAAATCAAATAGCTATAATATTTGATTCCAGCATCTGAAACACTTGGGATTGTTTCAGTTTGTTGATATCATCGGAGTACACAGTGAGAAACCCCAAGTAGCTGCATCATGTTCTATTAAAACTACAATCCTAAAGCTACAAAATTAACATACACATTTTTGCATGACAGTTCACTCTTGACCTTGTAGTAGTTTGACAAATCTTTGACAGAGCTTTCAACCAAATCAAACAGTATTCATCAGCAGAATTCCTAAAAATATTGTGAATGAGATCATAGCAGCTGCCATGCTTACAAGTCAACAGGATGAGGAACACCATGTGATGGGGAAAAAGCTAGTAAGTACACGCTGATTTGAGAATAATAATAAATGTGTTCATAATGCAATTCTGCTCTCAGACAGGTGAGTTTATAACAGAGTACTAGCTAACAGAGGTTTATTCATTCAGCTGGGTAATGTTACCAATCAATCAATAAAGGTTCCTAGAGCAAATCCCCGCAGCCAGTTTACACAGTTTTTCTCTCTTCAGTCTTCAAAGAAGAGTGGAAGCTATTATAGCTGCATGTTAAAGCAAATTATTTGGGAATAACATGCTCAACATCATACACATGTAATGAGATATTGGGCTGACCGCACATACTTTTGGCCTTATAAATGTTCAATGTTGAGTGCACTGTAGACTTGTTTTCTTAGGCTATACATACAGGAAAACCTGCCTTACAGTGACGAATGTTGGGGCTGTATGCAGCTTGAGTAGAATACTGCAGGGAAGACTAAACTAAAAAAATGCACCTCTTCTGTGTGTTTTTCAGGTGTAAAAAAACCTCCAAGATTCTATGTTGATATGTACATACAAGAATTGAATCTACATTAAAGATAAGGCAGTAAAGGACAATGGTCTTTCAATGTGTTCTTTAATATACAACATTGATTCTTATCAGGACTATCAAGGACTTCAGGACTTCAAAAGTGACTTCAGTTTATTTTTATGATGGCCAGGATTTTTTCCTTAAAAAAAAACAAACAAAAAACATTAAAAACACAACTTCACTGTTTCCTCCTCTATTCTGAAAGCAAACTCATACCTTTTCTAATGTATAATACAACACATTTAAAGTGCAGAATAAAGATATGCATTTATACAGCATTTTCCAGAGACCTTAGACTGTGCTTAAAGCATAAATTGTACTAGTAGATATTTGAACTCGATATTCAATATAAAACCAAATAAGCAAATGTGATGTCTGCAGATAGAATCTGTCCTAATGACATTGTTCGTATCTCCAGGAGACAATCAGTCGCCCATTTCTCTGGGAACTAATCTTACAACAAGAGCCACTAGACAAATGGAAGAAACAGGCACAATCCCAAATGGCTTGGAAATGCATTAAAGTGTGTGTGTTTCTTTAGGTATCCTCCACAATGTCAGTGTGGAAGTAAAGAGAAAGAGAGACACTTTGAACGCTGCTGTGTTTGCCATGTGAGCTGACCATCAGGTGTCTGCATGGCATTGACTGTTGGTTTAAAATGCTATAAAGGCAGCAAAATGCATTTACACAGACTGCAGTACAGTATAATGTCAACACAGGGCAAAGATTAAATGTGACACTATAGTATGTTCAATAAAAACTCATCAATTGTACCATGACAGCCTATAAAATCTATGGATTCGCTGTGTTCTGTTGTAATAACAACAATAATGGCAATAATAATAATAATGATAAACTTAATCTTTTATAACATTTTTATAAACAAAGTTACAAAGTTTGAAAATTATTGTGGCCAAATATTACTCTTGTGTCTCAGCTTTACTTTATTTCACTCTCTCACATTGATGTCTGCAGTTGGTAGACTTCCTTCTTCCATCACTGACTCTGTAGCAAACAGCAGATGTGCCATATCACGCTCAAGGCAGCACATGTTCAAACTAATTTCCATATCACATCCAAATCACTTCTTTGTTTTGTTTTGTCACATACACACTCAAAAAAATCATGTTCCTACATTTGCACATTTCAGGAATTTAAAAGAAGATTTTGCATAGAAGCACTCACAGTGTTTCTGTGAGTGTACCTGCTGGTTGAGGAGCTTGTGTTCATTGTACACACCTGGATTGTGGAAGAGTAATACAGGTCAGCAGAAACATGGGAGAGTTAACATCAGCAAAACACCAGACCTAAAAAACTGATAAAATTTAAAATGTTTTAAACTATATTTGACTGTTAAATGCACAATTAGTTAAAATGTGTATTGTATGTTACATACTACAAATGTTTTGACACACAATCCTATTTACTTGAATAAGAAAGTGTGTTTTTGCAACTCCAGTATCTACATAAAATTTAAAAAGACAAAGCAAAATGTCATGATGGACATAAAAACAAATTCTCAATGGAGAAACAGTGAAATTATAGTTTTATGCCAACATCTAAGTAAATACATCAAGTAAATATGCATGACACTGTGAGGAGGTGAAGTGATGCAAGTGTTAAATGACTCATTTAAGAGGTTTTCAGGCTATTGAACATTCTACCTCCTTTCCCCTCCATTGCACTTGCCTTTCCTTTTCACTGTAAACACATCCTGTTTTTAGCTCGACATAGTCCATATGCAGAATTTACAGAGCATGACTCAACACAGTTACTGCATCGTGGAAGGTGACGGAAATTAAGTGTAACAACAAGTCCAGAACAGGCACATTTTTTACTTAGGAAGACAAAATTTCAAGCTTGTAGTCCAAATGCAGCCTCCAGGAATGCAGCGATCAGGGTTGAGTTGGCCTACACATCTGCTGCAAAGGACACATTTCCCCCACTCATAAGAGGGGTACAACTCAGTCCCTAATAATTACCATGGCATCTGTGTCAGCAGTTGTGTAAGTAAATTATTCAGTATTATTATAAATAAAAGAGCATTAGATTTCCTTGATAAAGACTTCTTCCTGAGTAAAAATCTAATTGACTTCCTTCCAACACATTGCACAACTGATCATGCATGTTGTTTGTTTATTGTTTGCTTCTACATTGAGGTAAAGAGGATAAAATGTATGATGTAGACGAATTATTGTAATTGGAAAACAGGTGTGTTGTAAAAATTGGAGACAGACAAGCTGAATTTTTAACACAAAGAAGAAGTGTTTGTTAGGGTTGCAAATCATTGATTGTGGATATAAATAAACTTCCCGTTCAGTTAGATCAATGTGTTGCTCCTCTTAGACAGACAGGTGAAGTCTCTGTTTTATGCTGCTAGCTTTTTCTCCTGTCTCAAAAATGCCCCAGATGTCAGGAGGATAAATATCAATTTGTCACAAGTAATCATATCATTGTATGATATCATAGTATGAGTTATACCTACCTTGGTATAACCATAACTTCATCAGGGAGTTTCAGCATGGCAATGGATGCACTTGAGGAGCTCTAAATGCAATTAAGAGAACATTTTATCATGTCATCCTTAATTTTTTGACTCACCAGAAACCAGTGGTCTTACCAAACAGTCAAATGTAAAGCAGTGGTAAGACGGCTTTGTTGTAGTTGCAGTCGTAGTCAAATGAGGACACATCACCCCGTGCATTGAGCTCTCATTTCATCCAGTTGCTCTGTCCTTTCATTATTATGATTACTCTCTTATACAAGTTTACTCTAGGTGATGGGTTCACGTTATGGTCTAGTCTTCAACTAAATGGCTTTTTAAGTCATGAGGAGCAAAACTCATTTTCTGAGTTGTGCATTAAAGTAGTCCTCAATTTGTGATAATGTAGGTTTAGATAGCTTTTGAAGTTATGATTCATTCCTGTATAACATTACAAAAACATCAGCTAATAGTGCTATTGAGAATTAGCTACCATTATAATCTGTGTGTAAAACAAACAGGTGGACTGGAGTTAGATGTGAGGCCATTTAATTCATCTACAATATTCATGCTTTTTTTAGTATTTGTGCTTTGTTGCAATTATAAGTCTTTGGAGATAGCCATATGTGAAGTATGTGTAATGAGAATAGCAACATTAACATTGTTTAATTAGTTTAAATTATAATAATTTTATAATTATAACACAACACACACATACACACAATCATATCTCAGAACAGTAGCATAATTGGAGACAATGTTCTTCTGTATAACTTTAGATAACATATTATGTTGAATATTTCAGACCGAAACAAAGAGCATTTCCAGAACATTCCTGAATATTGCACTAAATAAAAATATTGCACCAAAATAGATCATCAATTCCTTTCTTTTGAACTGTTCTTTGAGTGCATTATTTTTCCTAATGTATTGTCCACTCCATTCACATACATGAGGTGCAAAATATTAGGAAAATGTGTCAACATAACACACGCTGGAAGAAGACTCTGATGAAGAAGTAGAAGGAAAAGGAGAAATCCCTGCAGTGGCTCCTCCAGGCCTGCAGGCGGCGAGATAAACTAATGATGATCCTTCAACTCATAGTGCAGGGACCTTCCATGTGTTTTTGCTGCCTGTCAACTTAACAGAAATGTTGCTCTTTGCTCATTTACCCCGATAATATTACTTGGAAGAATCAGTCTTTTGTTACCAGCATTAAGGTGAGTTGTCTTCTTCATACATGTTAAACGCACCGTTATGTTGCTGTATGCTAACAGGGAAAGCTAACAGTGGTAGGGTTAGCTAACTAACCAGCCCACCAGTAGAGGGTATGTAATGAAGCATCTCTGAACTGTCACTGCCAACAAAGTGGGCGTCTGTCAATGACATCTAATGTTGTTATGTCACACAACACTGCTACAAATCCACCGTGTCTGTGTAACAAATCTGCCGTTAGTTCATAAGACCCAGTAGATGCATTTAAGGATATGAGATGTGTTGTTACGACCTTGATTTAACCTGTCTACTGACCTCCTTGCATGCAGCGACTATATTTTATTCCTGAAGTTATAAAAGCTGGTATTTACTTTGCATTTGTCTCATTTGAGTAAATGAATTTCCTATATGTGTCACAGTCAAGCACCACATATTGAACTCCAGTAGATGTAAAAACCCTGCATATAAAAGTATACTTGACTGCAGAAGTTAAATCAGTAAAATGTACTGTTACAAAGTATAAAACCTCATTGTTACACAGACTGACTATCAGTATTGTTTATTATGATCCACTTTTTGACTACCCTCTCGTAATAGAAAACTCATTAATGACATTAACCATCAAGGGAAGTAATTGTTGTTTACAACCTCATTTTATATTTTGTTGGGTACTACAATCTAACACAACATATTTCACAATAAACACTGTACTGATAAAAATAATTAAAGTGAAATAAAAAGTAAAAAGTATTGGTAGTTAAATACTTACTATCCACAAAGTAAATTAGAAGTACCTCACATTTGACTCAGTAAAGTATCTGACTAAATATCCTCTAGTCAAATACTTTGGTTATTTTTCACCACTGACTGGTCTCCCCTGTTCTCTGAAACAGATCCACCATGGAGCCTGTGATGCATCAAGTTTGGCAGAAAGTCTTTCAGCGCCTCCACAGAACCTCATTCCTTTCCAGGAGGAGTCATTCAGGCTGTGCTGAGCATGCCGCTGTTCCTGCTTCAACACAATCCAGAAAGATCAAACCCACGCTGCTAGTGTCCCGCCTGTACCAACCATCAAACCTGCGTGATGTGGGGCCGGACAGCCGCTTGCAAGGGGAGGTGACCTGTAAGAGCCAGAGACTCATGCAGCAGGCTGGACTCATCCATCCCTCCAATCCAGGTTGCTACTACTACCTTCCTGCCACTGTCCGCTCCATGGAGAAGCTGGTGAGATTATTATTATCATAACTTTTTTTTTTTTTTTGATAAACTTGTTTTGGAGTTTCTAATTTTTGATTTTCTTTTTTGTCAATTCTTCTGGATAAAAAGATTTTGCTGACATTCTGATTCTTTTAATTCTACTTTTTTCATTTTTAAATGAAATATTAATTTTCAACCTATTGTCACAGCTTATATATGTTGTTAACTGTTGGCCAGAGTAATTTAGTTATTTGAGTTAATTTTGAAGCCTTAAGAAAGTAAAATCCACCATTTAAAAGAAAAGACTGCTTCAAGGTCTTTAAAAATATACTTCATTTTGTGTGCAGAAATGTATTGTTCCCCTTTCATGTTATCTTGAGACCCTATGAAGGTATCTCAAACCCTCAGTAACAAACATGTGCAACGATAGGTTAGATGCTCCTCTTTGGATTATTTCAAATGTAATAGCTGCTGTCTTTAATCAACAGGTGAGAGTAATTGACCAAGAGATGCAGGGGATCGGTGGGCAGAAGCTGGACATGCCTAGTTTGTGCTCATCTGATCTCTGGAAAACTAGCGACCGCTGGGACTTGATGGGAAAGGAGCTGTTCCGTCTGAAAGACCGCCATGGTGCCGACTACTGCTTAGGTCCCACACATGAGGAGGCAGTGACCACTCTTGTCGCTCACCAGACCACCCTCTCTTACAGACAGCTCCCTCTGCTTCTCTACCAAGTAAGCATTAGCTGGTTTTACAGTGTACTTTCTAATAACAAGCTGCAGTTTTACATTATGATTCCTCTTCTTTGAAACAGATCACTCGCAAATTCAGAGATGAGCCGAAGCCAAAGTTGGGACTTCTTCGAGGAAGGGAGTTCTACATGAAGGACATGTACTCCTTTGATGTGAGTGAGGAAGCTGCTTACCAGACCTATGAATCTGTGTGTCAAGCATACACCAGACTATTTGCCCGTCTGGGACTGCGTTGTGTTCAGGTGCAAGCAGACACTGGAAACATTGGTGGTACACTCTCTCATGAGTTTCAGCTGCCAGCAGACATCGGCGAGGACAGGCTTCTGGTCTGTGGTAACTGCTCCTTCTCTGCCAATGTAGAAACCATGTCATCGGACAGAACTGACTGTCCACAGTGCAAAACTGGCACACTGGTAGAGTCTAAGGGCATAGAGGTCGGCCACACCTTTTACCTGGGGAAAAAGTACTCTCACATTTTCAATGCCACCTTCAGCAATGCCCAAAACAAGCCTAACATTGCTGAGATGGGCTGCTTTGGTCTCGGCGTAACTCGCATTCTTGCTGCAGCTATTGAGGTGATGTCAACGGAAGATNAAACAAGCCTAACATTGCTGAGATGGGCTGCTTTGGTCTCGGTGTAACTCGCATTCTTGCTGCAGCTATTGAGGTGATGTCAACGGAAGAAGCTATCCGTTGGCCAGGCCTTCTCGCCCCTTACCAGGTTTGTGTTTTACCTCCAAAGAAAGGTAGTAAAATGGATGAAGCAGCAGGTTTGGCTGAAGAGCTGGTTCACATTTTGGGAGACACTCTGCCTTCTTTGAGAGGTGAAGTTGTTCTTGATGACCGCACCCAAATGACCATTGGTAAGAGGCTGAAGGATGCCAACAGACTGGGCTACCCCTATGTAATTGTGGTCGGTCAAGGTGCTCTAGAGGATACACCCAGATTTGAGGTGATCTGTCAGCAGACGGGTGAGACAATGTTTCTCAGTAGAGATGGACTCTTAGATCTTCTTGGAAGAGTAGAAACTGTATGAATACCAAGTCAGAATTTGGAAATAAATGTTTTATGTTTTATGTTGGTGTGCAAAATGTTCATGATGCAATCAGTAGGGTGGTGAGTAAAAAAGGTGAAAGCTTTGTATTTTTTTTTTGTTTGTTTCAGAAGTTTCTTTTTTGTTCTACATTGTGATGAAACCTATAATGTAAAAACTTTATAATGGACATTATGATCTTAAATA
>JANJYP010117796.1:0-18020 GCA_024605115.1 Rastrelliger brachysoma | reverse complement strand
ATGTATCATTTTGTGTCAGTGTGTGTTTATGAATATTGTATGTATGCGTCTCTGGCAGAGGAACAGTGTACTGCCCCACGGGCAAACTGGGTCTTACCATGCAGGGACTCCATTTGACAGCAGGTCTAAATTACGTTAAGACAATGGCAACAGAGATATTATAGGGCTAAATGTCAATAACAACCAATGAAAAATGAAAAAAGGGTGATGGAATGACTTTTAAGTTCTTAATAATAAGCACAAGGTACATTATACTGACCTTCATTTAAACTTTTTTTTTATCCTGCTCTTTTCATGTTTAAAAATGTTATGTTTACAATATGAACATGCACACATATATTGATTCACAGATTTGTGGAATTGCAATATTTTCAGATTTAGAATTGCCAACTGCACTCATTCCAGCTTGTGCTTTACCTTCTTTTCTTAGGACTTTTTAAGTGTGATATTTTCACTTTCACCGACAGAGCAACAGTATTGGCACTGCAGGCGTAGATTGTTGCTAAGGGTGATGATGCTGTTGCTAGTACTGCCACAAAATGAGATTATTCCTGGATGCTGATTGGCTGATCAATTCCAGTTTCCAGCCACAGGCATAGCAGACAAGGTGGGACTCCCCATCAAGACATATGCTTTATGTGCAAAGATACACATGCAAAAAATACTTTAAGACATATGACATACACACACACTCAATACTTGCATGCACACAAACAAACAAATTGAAAATATTATATGCAGTATATTCCATTCTCAGACATAAGACTCATTTTGTTTTTCTATATGGTGGAAAAGGTGGTCTGCTGCCAATCATCTCAGTTTTTGCTGTCAAAACAAACAGACATATGGCAGAGAGAGTGATGGTGTAAAACAGAGAGAGAGAGAGAGAGAGAGAGAGAGAGAGAGAGAGAGAGAGAGAGAGAGAGAGAGAGAGAGAGAGAGATGCTGCTCTGCTCCACTGGATGACTCATCACTGTCACTGTGACCTTTATGTGCTACCCTTTTCACCGCTTTTGTTCCATCCCTCCCCTTCATTTTCATTTTCTGCGCACCTCTAGTTACATTTCCTGCTGACTATGTTAGTCCCCTTGTTCCTCTCCCACCTGTATTCTTCTCTGTGACACATATCTGCTCTTTCCAACCTAATCTCAACCATCTCCTCTCTTTTGTTTCCTCTCATTACTCTGGAGACAGGTGTTGCCTTATCCGAGGGGATTTATGCAGCGTCTGGCACAATATTACCTTGTTCCCAAAAGTCACTGTCACATGAGACACAGAAAAAGAGAGAGAATAGTCGCTGATGCTTTTTGCTGTCAGACTGTGGTTTATATACATTTACATTTGATTTGATTGAACTGGCCAAACAGCAAGCACTTAACTGCCTCCTGCAGAGTCGGAATAAAACATTTGCTATGGGATGTTTCCTCTGTGTCAATACATACGTGGTGGACATGTAAAGCTAGGAGATCCTTGCACCTATACATTTTGCCATATCATACTTATGCAGTATTAATGTCATTAATATACTCATAAATTTCCTATTTTAGCCAAGTCACTCTTCCATTGTGTTGAGACTTTCATTGATTTTTCCTTGTTTTCTTAGGTAGAGAAAACAGAAAGTGAAACCAAATCCAGAATCAATAGCAGAGTGCTTTACTACTGGTAAGAACATATCTCACCATGAAAGCAATGATCATCAGTGGCCTGGCTATTCTCATCATACAGGTAGAGAAGATCCAAGGGTAATCATCAGATTTAGAGGGACTCCAGAGGGAGGCATGGTGTGAAAGAAAGGAAAGACAAGATAAGATGAGATAAGATAAGATAAGATAAGATAAGATAAGTTCATCTATATATATAAATACTTTCCAAACATGTGCGTATATTAACAGAAGCATACAGTTTTGTTTTGTTTTTCACAACTTTTTGGCATGCACATACTGCTGTGAGTGTACTACATCTATGTGTGTGTCATATCTTGTAAGTGAATGATCACCTGCTGCAGCACCAGTAGAGGTCATCCAGGACAAAGCTCCTCCCCTGCAGTCTGCTGTCATAAGTTGGATCAACGCCCTCTTTTCTCTCTTTCTCACTCTCCTATTCCCCCCCTCTCTCTTCCACATGTCTTGCTGCATAGAAAAGGGTGGAGATTTTAGGTGTGCAGTAAGTCTGCTGACTGACACATTAACACATAAACATGCCGATCACAGTCAGGTATATCTCACTAATACCATGTGGGTCTCCTTTTGAATTTCAGTAAAATTAAATTATCAAAATGTTTTCATAGGGTAAATTTACTGAATGAGTCAACAAAAGTATTATGACCACTGTGAACACGCTTTGTACTTTCCTGTTCTGACCAAGATTATATGACCTGTAACAAATGTCTAGCTTTCTTGTCTACAGCTCAAGTAAAGCTCAGAGCACAAATATACTTTTGTCTGCATGTGTTTGATCCCCAGATGCTTTCTGTGGTGGGTTTACATGTTTTCCCTGTGTTCATGTAAGGTTTTCATACCCTCATCAAAGACATGTGGGTTGATACTTCCTTCTCAGTAATAATCCCTCTTCTCCTTTCATAATAAGAACCACTGGGAGATGATGAAGTTGTGAGTTCCTAGAGGCTCCACCCATGACACGACACCAATTCAACCCATTTCAGTCTTCCCCTTTTCCCCCAACATCCTTCATAAATGAACTCGACCAACCCCTGACTCCTGATCATGCACCCAGTGACAAACAATTTTCATCCCACTCCTTTACCCCAGTCACAGCACTTCAATTGACCCTCATTCAATTCTTCCTGAAGTTTCATGTCAAACTCAATAAACTATTCTTTTAAATACCATACAAATTGCATAGTCTTTCTTAGTAAAAATCTGTTTAATATAGTGAAGTGTAACAGCAATGCTCATGCAGGGTTACCCCAGCCATGTGGGGTCATAAGTTGGAAAACATTCTTAAGTTTCTCCATGAGGTTCCATCTGGTCTGATTGGCTGAACATAAAACAGAATCAATGGCTCAATCCTGCTGAGACTTGGCATAACCTGAAGGTGAGATTGGAACTGGAGACAGAATTTAGGATCTGGTTGGAGGGTTAATGGCTCTCAAAACAACTGATTAAGTGAAACTGTTTCTACAAGACACAGGAAATGGCATAACTTAATTTAAAAATACTTATTGCATATCTTGCAGATTATGTTTATATGTGGTTATTTTTTTAATTATTTAAAGTTGACTCAAAAATGTGTTTATCTTCTTGTTATTTTACCTAGATGTTGCCTCACTGTACATAATTTGAAATTGTAAATCTGTTTTACACAATTATCTGTTGTGCACACCTTAAATCTGATTTAAAGGTGTACACGTGCGTGACAACACAACCAGTTTAATGGCAGTGGGGTAGTATGCAACTCATGCAATCACAAATGTAATGTGAAATCCCAAAGCCTCTAGTGCCCCAGTTAAATTTTTTAAATTAAAAAAACATTTGCTAATTCACATATTCTGGATTTTCTAATGAGGGAGCAGAAGCAGATATACTTTAGCAAATTTTATGAAAGTATCAAACTTTTTGTGTTGAAAACTCATTTCAGAAGCAAATTAGTATTCAGTTTAGTCAAGCACTTTGGTCAAAACCTTTTTGTTTATAAATGTGTTCTGTAAATATATTTTAATTTGATTTCTGACTTTATCTAGAGCTTATGTTTATATGCCTTAAATTATGTCTGAAGAGTTTTTTTTGGCAGAAATGAACCAGAATATTTCTATTGCATAAAAATCCCCTGGAATGTATCAACTTAAACATGGTTCAGATGTAATATGGGAAAGCAATTTAAAATGGGCATCTAAAACCACTTGAGGTCAGGGAAAGAACATGTTCATTCTTATGAACACTAACTTTTAATATATGTGATGCAGATGTTATGACCACTTAAAATTATTCAGGCACAACAGCTGCAAGAATGAAATGAAGCTACACTGAAATTACATTAAATAGAGTATATGATCTACCAATCCTCAATATCAGCTAATTCAATCCTATGTATCTAATTTTCTAAATGTCCTTTTATGACCTGCAGCTAAAACTGTGTTACAGTAAAATGTGGATGTGGTTTAGGATGATGAATGATTAAACTACTGACACTATGAATTGGATATCGGTGGCCGGGCTCTCAACTGCCCTTCCATTTAATATTGGTACTGTTTCATTTACATCCATGGACGATGAGGATATAAGAGTTCCTGACCATCCATCAGCCTGCTTATGTAAAAGTGTCAATACCTCCTTATTGAGACCTTCAGCCAAAGTGGAAAACTGGTTATCAGCTATGTGCAGAGTAAGCCACTATACTGCAGTCCCTGTGGTTCTATGTCATCATTTTAATCAGCAGTTTGACGTTTTGATTGAAGTAAGATTGTAGAAGATCATGTAGAAACCTGTTTTAGGCAATACAGAATGGCAGAGTAAGGAGAGCATATGGGGTAGGTTATAGAAATCTTAATGTATTCTCTGTAGAGTTATGGAGTCTCTTTTCCTTCATGCGTGATACCTATTCACTGCCGACATACCTAGATTTTCACCTGTTCCACTTTCAAGCAGCAGTGCAGGAAAGAAGGGCCGGGAACAATCATTGGACTCTCCAGTATGAATTCCATCATTTGCAGTTTAATACTTATTAAAAGCTGCTATGTTAGTTCCCAGTGTGTGTGAGAGTGTGCCTGCATGTGCTTGATTGGTGTGGGCAGTAATTAGTGGATTGTAATACAGGAAGCAGATCTGTAAGTGCATTGTCAATGGCTCAACACATTATACTGTGAAGAAGGCTGTAAATTTAATAACTTCACAGGTGGATTTGTTTTCTTACAGGGATTTCTTTTGGGGGAGGTTTCCTTATCTGAATTGAGAGTCTAGGGATATAGGGGTTATAGAAGGACCTTTGTGGAAAATTTGTGAGTTGTGATACTGAAATGTATAAAATATTTCAAAGTTGCTCATAACATATTTTAAGATATATTTTTATATTTGAGCAAATATAAAAGACAAATATATTTGGATTAAATAATTAAATAGATTTAAATACATTTGTTTGTTGCTCTGACCTGTGACTTTGGCGCTGTGTTCACACAGTGATTGCAGTCATTTTATGCTGCCAAGTATAGGTGCATCAGGGGCAAATGACAAAAAAAAAATGTTTTCAGTTCGTTCTCTAGGAAATATTTTGTTTGCAAATATTCTCACATGACATGGCTATGCTTGGCTGAAACCCCTTCCCACTGTGGTGGCGATGCTTCCCCTTTAATATGGAACAGTGAGGACTGGAGTGTCGGGAAAGGGGGAGCGCAGAGGGATGGGGCGAGGCGTGCAAGAAGCTCTTAGTATGCGCTACGATGCCCAACTGCAGCCCACGCAGCTCAACTATGGTGAAATATGAGAGGCATGGGAAGAGCCGGCAGCTCAAACACACTTGGTCGTGATGAGAGGACACAGCCGCTGGACATGTTAATCAAATAAGGGAAGAAGGACAGATATGAAGGAATGGACACACGACCTCTAAGAACATTTTAAGAGACGACAAACTGGATAAAAATACATACGTCTGCGCACCAAGAGAATCAGGGTGAATTTCTGCATGCCATTATCTGAAATTATTCCATAGACAAACAGATAATGTTATGCTGCTGTGTTTAATGCATGGAGTATATTGTGGCTGTCCACACAGGAGACGGCTGTAAATGGCTTGAGCATGTCTGGCACCTGCCACTCCAAACTAACTCACTCTCGCTTGCCAATCAGCTGCAACACTTCCATTTAATGTTTAAATACGGCAGTGCATGAACTTGTCTGCTTTGGCACATTCTCTGAGAAAGATGTTGTTGTCTTTTTAAAAACACCATCTGAGGACGCATTATTCCATGGAATAGGTTGTGAACATAATCCTCCATTCGTTAATATGTGCATTATTGGTGTATTCATATATTCCCTATTAGAAAAAAAGATGAGGGAATTTACGTGGAGATGAAATTAAAATTAACATTTTGAAGAGCTAAAAAGCATGGATGAAAAAACTAAGGATAAAATACAGACCTAGTTGTTTCTGATCAAACAGGTGATTTCGCCTTAGATGAAATCTGCCGAAGTATGGTTGCTTCCGACTAAAAATACTGAAAGGAACGCCTCCCACAACCTGCCTTCTTTAAGTCTGTAGATATCAGACTGAAGGATTACCTTTGATGTTATTGACAGCGGCGTCATATTATTCTGAAGTGGAGGCGTCACATTTCGCTGATGTCAGAATTTAAGATTTGCTTTCACGAAAATCACTTTGTTCTCACCACATTATCATCATCCCTCCAGCTGACTTCGACCTGTAGCTTTCTGTAGCTGCATCACAACATGTATCTGCTGGTCACTGAGGCAAGGGAGGTAACTCCTGCATCCTCATCCCTTGTCCCCTCTCCCACTCCCACTGCTGCGTTGCTGCAGAGTTTCAGTGATATATGGCTGGCAGAAAGGAGCTGCTTTGATTGTTGGCGCTGACTTTGGGCAGGACAACTTCTGCTGGGCCCCTTACTCATTAACACCACAATCAGAGGGCATACTGAAAGAAAGTCATAGAAGAGCCTGTGAAAATAGGTAAGACTTTTTGATTAGCTTTCCCTTTTAGATATTGTAACTTGGGTTAAAGTAGCTTTAAATACACCTGTATCTTAAGACATACATCTTTTGTGCCATAGCCTATCAAGTGTGAAATACATATCATTGGCCTATATGTCATCTACTGGTCATGAATATGAATTAATATCTTTGAATTGAACTATTCATTTTATTAGTGATTTGCTAAAGTTTGGCTTCAGGAGAGCATATTGGTCACATCATACATACAGAGAGAGGAAATTCATCTCGGAGATTGTATGGAGCACTCAGCATATAATCAGATTTGTTGGTTGTAATTGGACGCTGTGAGAGCTGATGCAGTATTACTGGTGAGCATATTGATCCAATGTGCTCACATGAAGGAGAACTTATAACCTAATACACATAGACACAATGGAGCCACTGTGCTCAAATGGTTCAGGCCCCACTGCTTATTTTCAACTGGTCCTGTGGTAGACTGCAGGAAGGTCTTGAAATAGTAATATCAATAATTCGGGTAATTACTTAACCTTTGAAAGTATTATATATATCAAAATAAAGAGACTATAAATAGTTGAACTATAAACAGTATGCCAATTAATGCAAGTAGCTGAATATGTTTACTTAAAATTGTTCATGCTCATCCAATACAAAAAGTAAAAACATGGCACACAGGGTAATCAAATTAAAATTACAGCCTTTCTCTGCCTTCTGTCCTGTGTTTTAACTCCTCACAGGCAGGTTCCCTGTACTTGACGTGGCCCCACCCTTTCTGAAAGCTGCAGGTCCCATCTTCCTCCAGCATGACGGTTGCGACTGGCGACCCTGTGGATGAAGCAGCAGCACATCCAGGTCAGCCTCATGACCATTATGACCCAGAGCCGGATCATGAGTGCTATGAGAGAGTAGTCATCAACATATCAGGCTTACGCTTTGAGACACAGCTCAAAACATTGTCCCAGTTTCCGGAGACACTACTTGGTGATCCCAAGAAACGGATGAGGTATTTTGATCCCCTCCGAAACGAATACTTCTTTGACCGGAATAGACCAAGCTTTGATGCAATTCTATATTATTACCAATCAGGAGGTAGGCTGCGTCGGCCTGTTAATGTGACCCTGGATATTTTTTCTGAGGAGATCCGGTTTTATGAATTGGGTGAGGAGGCTATGGAAATCTTTCGAGAGGACGAAGGTTTCATAAAGGAAGAGGAGCGGCCTCTACCAGAAAATGAATTTCAGAGACAAGTGTGGCTGTTGTTTGAGTACCCAGAGAGCTCAGGTCCTGCTCGTATCATTGCCATCATCTCTGTCATGGTCATTCTTATTTCTATTGTCAGCTTCTGTCTGGAGACACTGCCAGTTTTCCGAAATGAAGATGAGGAGATGTACAATTATCCTCTCCAATCTATGTCCAACGTCACGTCTACCTTTGACAGCTCTACATACTTTACAGATCCTTTTTTCATTGTGGAGACCCTCTGTATCATCTGGTTCTCTTTTGAGTTCCTAGTCAGGTTCTTTGCATGTCCAAGTAAAGCTGGATTTTTTGGCAACATTATGAACATAATTGATATTGTGGCAATCATTCCCTACTTCATCACCCTTGGCACAGAGCTAGCAGAGAGGCCAGAGGACAGTCAGGCAGGCCAGCAAGCTATGTCTTTGGCCATTCTCCGTGTCATTCGTCTAGTCAGAGTGTTTCGTATCTTCAAACTCTCACGTCACTCCAAGGGGCTCCAGATCTTGGGGCAGACTCTGAAGGCCAGTATGCGTGAACTAGGACTCCTCATCTTCTTCTTGTTTATCGGTGTGATCCTTTTCTCCAGTGCTGTCTACTTTGCTGAAGCAGATGAGCCACATTCCCAGTTCAGCAGCATCCCTGAGGCCTTTTGGTGGGCCGTGGTTTCCATGACCACCGTGGGCTATGGAGACATGGTCCCAACTACTATTGGAGGCAAGATTGTGGGGTCTCTCTGTGCGATCGCTGGCGTCCTGACCATTGCCCTGCCTGTACCTGTCATCGTGTCGAACTTCAACTACTTCTACCACAGAGAGACCGAGGGTGAGGAACAGGCACAGTATCTGAATATTCCAAGTGTGCCTAAAGCCAACTCAGCTGAGGATCTAAAGAAGAGTGGTCGGAGTGGCAGTGGATCCACTCTTAGTAAATCCGACTATGTGGAGATCCAGGAGGCTGTGAACCACAGCACTGAGGACTTCAGACCAGAGGCGATGAAAACAGGAAACTGTACCCTGGCCAACACTAACTATGTAAACATCACTAAGATGCGAACAGATGTATAATGTCAGCTGCTGTAGATGGTTAACTTAAGTTGGGGTCTTCAGGGACCCTAAAAGGAGGATGAAAGTGTGGCTCCTTGTACTATCTGACATGTGGCACCCAGTATAGGAGAAAGGAGTATTGGAGAAAAGGTCAGTTTAGAGAACCTACTGTAGTGTTCTCCCGCATATGAGGGACCTATCAGAGCATATCATAGAACTGCCATCTGTCTTATTTAGGACATTGTCTGTGTCTGCATGGAGTTAGTCTTACTTATGTGACAGTAGTCGTCCCGCTGGCAACAGTAGCCAAATAGTAGCCTAACCAATAATAATCTATATTAACAACATAAAGGGACCACCTGTTTCTACATTCCGTCTCAAACTGCCGCAGGGGGAAGATGCACTCCAACAATGATTTAGATCAGCGTGACTTTTATTTTAACATGCAATTAACTTGTGATTAAAAACAGGCCATACTATCAGCATTCTTGAGTTTATGACTCAGAGATAAACAGAATCGCTGAGATCACAGTCATTGTAACATAGGAAAACTGAATTTAGCAACAGGGAGAGAAAAAGAGACAGAGTGATACTAATATGCTTTGTGTTGCTTCATGTGAAAAAAAGAAATTCAAAGGACCTTAGTGAACTGGCATTTCTCCCTTGCACAAACCAGTGGCCTCTGTAGAGAACAAGAGATAGGCTAGACAACAGTGCTGTGCTATTATTCTGGACCACAATAGCACACCACCTTTTTCCCTGCCATTGTTTCTTGACAAAGCTCGAGTGGATTTATTGCATGTGCATATACCAAGACCTTGCCTTTTTGTTTTCAGTCAATGCAGGCTAGCAGGTGGATGGAAGTACCGTCTCTCTAAACAGAGTGACTGTCTTGTTTATTTATTGGTGTTTGTATATTTTTGCTTTTCTTTATCAAGGTGTGCTTTCAGCTCCCATAAGGTGAGCACCTACATTTTATACAGTAGAAACACTGAACATGGGAGAAAAGGTTGTGAATATTATCTAAGTAATGTTCTGCATTGAGTGCCTATTTCTCTATCTCCATCACTGTACCTTTAAGTGTCTAATTAGCTGCCTCCTGGGTCCACTGTAACAGATGTACAGTAGTACTGTTAGGTTTGACACCACTGCCCAGCATAAACTTTGCTGTTCTCATCTTCATAGCATTCCATGTTTGTAGACATATGTAAAATGAGATTAAGGACCCATCTCAAGTGAGATTTAGGTACTTGTTTTTGTCAGAAGTCAGTTTTATAACAGTTTAAAGTTCATGGCAGCAAAGTTAACTGGTTTGATGTACAATTGATTAAGACTTTCTATGTACAAACCTTAAAAGTTCACAATTATAAAGACCCAACCAAAGCATGAGGTCAACTAGGTCAACTGAAATTAATTTAGGAAACCTTTAAAGTCGTTCAGACATGAAAAATGAATTTAATCCCACTACAGGTTTTAAGATTAGGGTAATTACTCATCTATCAGACAATGTAGTCCAAACTTTGTGCAAAATTCAACTTTTGAATAAATCCACACTGAAAGTGGGGTAATTTTTTTTTTTTTTTCATGTTGGATAATGTAGGCCCATGAATTATGCATCATTTTGTACAGGATTCATTGGCCAATGATATCAGGATCTGTCACCCATCAATTAAATGGCTACCGTCATCGCATAATAAACATCTGAAAAAGAGCTTTGTAGCAGTGGTTTTCACTGTTACAGGAGTCTCTCGCATATTGATAGCAGCTACCTGACACTCGCATATAAGTGTGTGTGGAGTAGGAGACTGTGGGAGTGACNTGTGTGTGTGTGTGTGTGTGTGTGTGTGTGTGTGTGTGTGTGTGTGTGTGTGTGTGTGTGTGTGTGTGTGTGTGTGTGTGTGTGTGTGTGTGTGACTGTGCAGCTCATGTGGAAGAGAGAAAGCATCTCACATTTTCTGTCCAGCGGATGGACCAAGTCCGTCCCCCCTGGACCGAGTGTCCTCTTTTTTTGGGAATCAAAATAACCCAGACTACTTTGTTCAGCATCCCTTTGGATGCAGGGAGACTCGTCCACCACCACTGACACAAAACTCTGCTCCGCCTCTCCTCCAATCTTCTCCTCCAGATCCTTGCGGTCCACATCACTTAGCCTACTAGTTAGCAGTTAGCTGCAAAACGCACTTGCAAACCAAGCTGGACAACATCCAATCAAATTCCCATCCCAAAAATCAAATATCCTGCCCATTCAATAACGACCAATCAAATTAATTTGAAGGGGACAGGACAAACGGCCATTTCTGAACGACTTTAAGGTCCGTGTGTTTTCATACCAGCAATGCCAGTTTCGTATTATTCAGTCTTTCTGGTTAATTATTTAGAAGCAATGTACTGTAGTCTTGTTTGTAATATCAGATACTTATTAGCAATACTAACAAAATTGATTGCTTCTAGTTATTTAAGTCAATAAAGGGTCTTACATTATCAGAAGCATTATCTTCTCCCATACATTTTCCCCTTTAACCAGTATATCAAAAATAGTCAGTTTGTCTAGCTCTGTAACAACAACAAAAATATTTTGCAATTGTTTCACTCTACAGCACCAAGTGTCAATTAGCAGGTCTCCAATGACAAATGTGCTGCTACCTGGCTAATGTTTGATTATAAAAGTGATTCATTATTGGTAGTTATTTATTTATTTATGTTTTTGTACCCATGCAGTTTAAACAGTTATTACATTGTGGCACATTTTGCCCATATTCTAATACAGGACCTAGGCTATTTGTCCTTCAGCTTTTTATCAAACAGATGCTGTTCTGTCGTTGTAGTGCTGCATGGCCTTCGAAGTATTCATTGTAGCATGTGTTAGTATGACTAATACTTAAATGGCAGATTGACTTAAATATATTCCATTATCGCTATACTGTAGGTACTGGCAGTATGTGCAAATATATGAAAGACAAGTGTCTTGTATTAGATGTGTGATACTTTGCATTTGCACCATCTTGCCATCGCTATTTGAAATCCATGTAAAGTATTTATCCAAAGGACTTTGTGTGACCAAGAGAAGATTTGTTTGCTATTTGAAAGTAAGGCAGATTGAGAAAGTAACAGCTGGTTAAACATGAGTAAAAGAAATTTGGTGAAAGAGCGAGTCCAAAGCCCCAAGGACAGCTACACAGATCCACAGTTCAGAAACTTCTGCTCCCTTTAGTTTCATTGTCTATATCGGGGGTTTCAGCTAGTTCTGCCCCAGGGACCACCATTCAGACTAAGCAGTAGTATGCGGCCCCCTGTGTGTCTGTGTGTGCATACGCTTGTGGCAGGGGTTCTTATGTGTTAATGAAAAATCTGGGCATGGTGATATCTACACAGTGGATATTATAGAAAGTGCCAGTCTCATGTCATTTTCAGGTGCCAATCTTGCCCTGTATTTGTTCTTAATATATGCAAGTGTTTTAAAACCACTAACACAGAGATATATGGTTGGGCAAGGTAAAAGACATCATACTGATTTTGTTGCAATCTCTGGAAATTCTGCCTGACAACTTGTCCATAACTTTGCAGGGGGTTGTGTATCATAGATATTGTTAGGAAAGTTCACTTTCTATAGAAACTGAACTTTGAACTAATTCATGTATACATGAACTCACAAATTTTAAAATGAACTTCAGTTCATAGTTCATAATTAAGTCAGTTCACAGTTCCAAAAATGGACTTTATAGTTCTCTTTTCAATTTTATTTTCAAGATTATTGCCATAGCCCATAGAGAACAACAGACAGCAATTGTTTTATCAGTTTTAACACTGAAACTATGCATCAGAATCAGAATCTCCCCTCTTGTTTTTTCGATATTTGCATTAAGCTAATTATTGATTCAGATCCCCAAATCATATAAATAAATAAAATGAAATAATATTCAAAAAGTATTTTCAGTAATTAAACTGGGTAGCATGTCACGGACCACCAGCATTGCTGCCAAGGACCACCAGGGGGCCACAGACCACCGGTTAAAACTCCTGGTCTATATTACCGTAACTGTTTCAGTCACAACCCAGTAATTGTGTCTAATAGTGAAAGCACAACAACAGCTACCTACTGTACTATCTGCTGCCAGCACAGTGAATGCACAGTTACTCGAATAGTTGGTCAGTCAGACTTTTTGCTCAGCGGAGTGTGTCATAAGGGACTCCAAGGGACTGTCTGAATTCCCCTATCTCTGATATGTCCATCACACTCAGTGCNGTGTGTGTGTGTGTGTGTGTGTGTGTGTGTGTGTGTGTGTGTGTGTGTGTGTGTGTGTGTGTGTGTGTGTGTTAGAGTCAGAGACAGATTGCAAGAAAAACAGCTTTTAGATATATGCTGCACATATACCTGTCAAAGACAACTTGCTGGCAGTTACCTGCTCTTTTTGACTCGTGGCCAGAATGTTAATGGTGCGCTGTACATTGTTTTCTTGTGCATATATATTCAACAGATACATGGAGTGTATTCAACAAGTAAACAGTGGGGAATGTCATGCCACACTCACTAGAAATCAGATCTATGAGCAAGTGTTGACTTTTGAGATAAGCTACATTAGCAGTCAAGGCCAGTTATAAGGAATTGTGGAGAGGAAATAAAAAGAAGAATAGAAAAGGTTGGGAAAGAAAATATAATGGAAGTTATATAAACACTGCCAACAACCTATTTTACTTTTTACTCTGATGTATACTGTTATTTCTCCTAACAGCTTTTATGTGCTGGAACACCTATGTGACTTGAGGCCTGAGGGCTTCGCCTGGACTCCGTTCTTGTTACCAAGCACACTATTGTAGTGACACTCTCTGTCAAGACAAAAACATTCTCTTGGGAGACACCAACATGACAGCACATCACGATAATCTGAACACAAGAAAAAAACATATCTTTGTACTTCTTAACACAGACAAGTTGACACTTGATACACATCCATACACTTTTTAACATACGTATACAGCCAGTTTAGACACACTGCCTGTAAACATACACATACCTTCATGGTCACCTCTGCTGTCAGAACAAACACCTGTGGTTCTATCAAATATCAAGCCCACAAAGTGAATGTACTTAAACTACTGTTGGTGATCAACACACGTAGCCAAGTAAATGTATGTAAGAGCTGCTTTCAATGATGTCTTAAAATGCCTAAAGCTTCAGCTTTAAAATGAGTGTCTGCCCTGTTCAGATTCCCATGTAGCAGGGAATCAAAGTGTATGCTTGCTTAACTAATCCAAGAAACTAAAGTTATGCTGTAGATGAATTATTTCTTAGGTTTGGTATGATCCAAGGACAATACATACAAGTATGTTAAAACATCAAAAAACACATGTAATTTCTATGAGAACATCAACTTATTTGTTTCATCAGACACTGTATGATTGATCTGGGGGGTTTTCACTGTATTTTTTTCTATGTGAATGTCATCATTAGATCACCTTTGAGCCTCACACAGTGAAGGGGCTGAAGTCCAAATAAAATAACCATGCAAGCCTTGAATACATACATTCTGTCTTTATATGTGTATCCTTAGCCAGCCAACTCCATTTGCTTTCTACTTAGACCACTTCCTATTGCCTGTTCAACTATTTGTCAGTCATGAATCTTCAGCTCCTTCATTGTATTAAGGTTTCTGTAAAACCCTCTGTTTTATCTAGTATTGTGAGACCATGATGTAAACTGTCCATTGTTACACACAAAGGGCATATGGATCTGACAGTTACTGTTCTACTTCACAAGGACTTACAATGGATATAAATCGATTTAGTAGAAAATATCTACACAGTGATTGTGTTATCATTCAAAATAATGGTAAATCATGAAATTATTATGAATAATAATGGTCTTGATGATGTTATAACAATGCCATCTTTATTACAACCTCAAGCTGCTGTTGTGTCTTTCTCATGATGCAGGATATTTTTACAAAGGGCCTTGAGTTAAACAAAAAGACAAGCTTTTTTTTTTTTTTTTTTTTTTACAAAAACAAATTGATGTGTAATTCAATTGGGGATTTAGGTCAGTTTGTATCATTATAATGTCCATATAGCCACAAAGGCCCAAATCAATATTCCCGGTGTTTTGGACCAGTGATTTGTAACTTTATACTGTATATCCAGAAAATTCATATGAAAATGCAAAGAGAAAGCCATGGGAATAAAGAAAGAAATATATCTATAGCAGGAAATATATGAAAGCACTAGGGGTGTAATGATTAATTGATTCATATGAATTTTATAGCTGGCAATACAATGCATCGACGTGTCCACACAAATATTGATACATTTTTATTATGTCGCTGTTCTTTTTCAGCATCCACTACTCCTATGCCGCGGAATGGTGCTACATAGTAACCTCTGATGTTGGCGCAACTTTAGCCTTTCTACACTTTACCTTACTTTAAGCTGACTTCAAACAGTTGAGTGATGTATGAGCGATGTATGGTGGCTGAGAACCGCCATTGCTGCAAAAAAAATAATAATAATGCAGCAATGCAAATAAAAGAGGCAATGATGCAAATAAAGAAGCCATAACAGAAGTGAATTGGTCTGGGATACTGGACTGTAATTGCTCAAACATGTGAAATAATAAGAAGAAAATGAAACTGTTATTAATGTTGCTCTGTGACTGTGCTTTACAATGTGCTGCATTGATAGAGCATATAGGCATCAGGTTTGATATGAAGAGAAAAATGGCACCAGTGTCATCTCCACTCTCCTGTTGCCATGGAGATTCAAAACACAACAAACAACACCTGTGTTTCAGCAATAATAGTCCAGTATCCCGAACCAATTCACTTCCGTTGTGTTTTATTTGCATTTGCCTTTTTTTGCATCATTGCCTTTTACCCATAGCGGTGCATGTTAGCCGTTTTGGGCTGTAACTAACTGCTCCAGTAATCCCTGGTACAGATCGATCTGAGAAAAAAAAATCCTGGATGTCTTATTTTATGAGTGCCCATTCAGAAAAAGAACATGGGATTGCTGGATTATTCTTTTAAGTAGAATGCATACTTAATCGTTCAGTCATGTTCTGTCCCCTTGGTAGTCTCATTTCATGTCAAAATGGCGGATTTTTTTTTTTTTTTTTTTTTTTTTTTGAGTAACATTGTGTAAATAGGTGTACTGTTACTGTATTCTCAATAAAATGAAAATGATATAGGCTATTCTTTTTTTGACTTATTTGAAACTTAATAGTGTATAAAATATTGAGCGAATTGAATCGGGGTGAATTCTGAGGTATCAAAAATAATCAAATCGTTGGCTTAACCCTTAATTTCCACAGCATCCACTGCAGCTCTGTTCTGACTCTGGTGCATGTGCTGCAGCAGAGCCCATTCAAATCAATCAGAACAGCAAATTGCTCTTGACTCCTGGTTCAACATGCAGTGGGACAAGTACAAACACTCTCTGTAGTATCCATGTCATTCAGTACTGTATCATACCTAGTGGCTGGGTATAATACATTACTAGTGGCTAGACTTGTTTGTCTTCCCTCTTGTTGTAACTCCCTTATGCTCTTATCACTGCTGCTTGAGTTTGTTCCAGCTTCGCCTTTCTCTATTATTGTCCCTCTCACATTTAATTTCCCACACATTTTCTCTCTGTCTCTCCATAGCTGCTTCTCCAGCGCCTCTAAGCAACAAAGTAATGCACAGTGGGTTTAATTCTCCTCTCAGACATTAGCAGGTCATCTAGGTTGACTAGATTCCGGTATGTCAGCTAAGGACAGTAGCTCGGCAGCCTTCCAGATAACTGATAGGTATTGATCCACTGATTGCTGTAAAAGGAGCTTTGCTCAAGTTCTCTTAAAGCCAGCCAGAAGGCCAATATGCCACATATATCACAACCTGTGGTTCATCCTGTCTTACAATGCAAGTGAGGATGTTCCTTGTTTTTGTCCATATCATTTTGTAGGCACGGTTCATTAAATGGTTTAAAGCAACCACAAGAAAATAATAAAACTGATATATTAACAGTTAAGCCTATTTCCACTTGAGGCTTGTCATTTTGATGGACACAAGTGCACTTATGTTTGTATGTCGTATGAGGCAATACCCAATAGACCAAGTGAATACCCCACATCCTGTGAACATTTTCCCATTGCAGTATGAGCTGATTTATAACCTAATATAGAGCCCACTTAATGGCCTGTCATCCTGAACTTGCTTTATAGCAGACCAGGTTCCACAGAGGAAATCTTTGTATGTACTCTGAAGATTTTTTATTTGCATTGTGTACATGTGGAGGAGGGGAAGCCCTTTTTCATTATTCCTGTCTTAACATTGGAAGCCCCCTGTGTTTTCCATTTCTATTAATAGCGTATATGACAGATTTCCTTCCTTCTTCTTTCTTTAAATAGTTAAAAAATTGTGTATACTGCAAATTTGGAGGACCAGGACATCTTTTTTTTGCATGGATCTGTAGTTTTTGTTGAACATAAAGGAAGAATTTTTAAATATTGTGATTTGAAATGTAAAAAAAGACATTATAAAAACATAATTTTTGCAGGATGGATGTATGTTTGAAGGAAAGAAAAATACAGGGGTGTAATGGAAGCAGGGTCAGATTTTGAAGAGGAAGTGAACAGAAAAGAAAATGCCACTAGGGAGCTCCAGCCCATCGATGTGTTTAATGAGCAGAATTGATTTATGGGTTTGGCCTACATTCTGTAAGCTGCTCTCCATCATATGTGTTTAGTTACAGCTAACCACAATGCTTTAAGTCTCTTTGTTGTAGACTTTATCGCATCTGTGTCATAATAGGTGGAAGCTTATATTGAGTAATGATTTATAATGTTCTGTTTCACAAGGAGAAATCCATCAATTTCAGTCAAGAGAACAGTAAAGAATTTCAAAACAGTTTAATGTAGAATTTGGCTTCAGTTGTTAGGGGTTAGGGGGTCCAGCAGATAAGGTTATCAATTGTTGTGTCTTTCAATTGATATTTTCCATTTAACATTGAAGCAAAACAATGCAATTCACAAAGAGTAATGTGTTTGAGAGGCATAACAAAACTAATGTATATACATGGCATTGCAAACAATATTGTGATTTTCAGAAAGACAACTGCCAAAAAAAAA